>JAOEGS010023174.1:27163-49203 GCA_025447755.1 Corythornis vintsioides
TCTAGGTGCCCCTGCTCTGGCAGGGGGGTTGGACTAGATGATCTTCTAGGTCCCTTCCAGCCCCTGACACTCTGTGACTCTGTGGTGGCAAGTCACTGAATTCTCAAAGAACAAGACTTTGTGTCCACTGATGCCGTCTTGATTCCTGCAGCATATAAAGGGCAGCTCATCTGCCTCCGAAAGCTCAGCTGGGGTGCTGCAGCTGCAGGCTCTGGAGGGTCACTGGGGGAGCTGCGGGTGAGTCCCTGTCATTAAAGGAAAGCTTTGTGTCCTGCGTCCGACCCAGGGTCTCGACAACGTGCATAAGCAGAGAGTGGCCGAGGTGCTGAACGACGCCGAGAGCTCGGAGAAGCGGCGCAGCCGGGAGAGCCTCAACGCCGACGCCGTCAAGTACGAGAGCGGCCCCGACGGCGGCGAGGAAGTGAGTATGAGCGTAGAGTGGAACGGGGTAAGTACAGTACACAGCTGAAACAGCCCAGAGCACTGCCACCCTCACGCAGCTGCTGCTCCAGCCCTCTCCTGCTCCCACTGCTTTCTTGGTTGAGCTACTTCCTGCTTTGGGTCTTGGAGAATACATTAAGAAATGAGGGATAACGTTTTGTTTATTGTAATGTGATGTAAAAAGAAAGGTAATAGTTATTTTCAAGCATCCTTTCTGTTGTTTTCCTCAATGATGGCATTTCTCCAAGAATCCCAAGCGGTTGTATTTAACTCTTAAGGTTTATAATGCTGATTGAGTGTCCTGGTTATGGTCTAATCTACGAGTGCTTGTTGGTGGTTTCTTTTTACTGGTGGAAATACCCTGTCCATTAACTTATTTGTGCTTTTGTCCTTTTGATGCCATATTTGTCCGAATTTTAAATGTTTCTTTGAAAATACTGTGTCTGTTGGAATCACAAAGAAGATTTGCTATGGAGGTGTATGAAGTGTTAGCAGTAAAAGAGTAAATTGAAGTGACCAGTCTAACACTAAAATAATTCCAATCTCCTCCTTACTCAGCTTGTTAGAGGAAAGAGCAGAACTTGTCAAGTTGCTGTACAGTCCATTTTAAGAAGCGGTGCCATCACATAACAATGTGATAGTGACTTTATATTTCTTAAATACAGTGTTAATGATCACTTTTCCATATGAGAATGAATCTGGAATCAAGGCTTGTCCCCATGTGTGTCCTCAAGTACAGTCTGAGCTATAGTGTGCTTACACATGCAGTGTTACGATCATTGTTTTCCTTTAATTTGAAGGGCATTGCAAGCTTTCAGTTATTGATGTGGCTTAGGTAGTTCTGCTTCTGTCCCCAGCTTTCCCTTGCTTTATCCCCTTGCTGGGTCTATTGCACTGTTAATGAACTAACTCCCAGCTGCAGTTCTGCTGAGAATACTCTGTTAGCTGTCCACGTGTTGCCTGCTGTTGCTGTGTGGGGAGGGGAAGTAGCCTACTTTGCAGTATTGAGTGTTCTGAAGTTTCCTCTTAAAATAGCAGTCTTTTTTCTTTCTCTTTTTAGCCACATGAGACAAAGTTTATCATTCCAGAGAAACCTTGATAAAACACATGCTGCTTTAATCTTATAGGAGAATGTTCTTTCCATCTTTGCTTTTGTCTCTATTGTTTTCTTGGCATTGGTGTTCTCAGTGCCAAGACAGTCAATCAGCATCTCTTGTGAATAACACTGCACCATTAATAAAGCCAAGTAAAGGTTGGATAACTCTTTATTTTTTTTTTAGCTCTCATTTTGCCCATTCAGTGTTAGAACTGTGTACTGTACTCCTCCTTCAATTTTCACTGTACTTTGCATGACTATACATTCTAAATGGATTAAACTTTTTTTCTGCTGTTGACATGAATTAAACAAGCATGCAGGTTTTGGATTGAAAGGGCCATCTGTGGGAAAGCAAGAGACAAGACAGTATTTCTAGGTCAATATTTGACTCAAACTCAGTCATAAAATTTGTTGATCTGGAAAATTAAATTCTGACTTCTTAGGGCAAACACACTTTTCATTTTTCGTGTGCTGAAGGGGCATTGCCTTAGTGTCATCTCTGTGATTTCTTTTTGTCCCTCTTAAGAGAAGGTATTTTGTATTACATGTTTGACATAAAGTGGGCAACTCTCTCTCCCTCTACCCTGATAGTGTTTCTACCTCAGTGCTGTTCTTCCCTCTGTATTGTTTAGTTGTTTTTTTTTTTTTAAGTCTCATGTGTTCCCTCCAGACAAAATACTCTGATTCATAAAGTACAGTAGAATCTTTCTGATCAGGCAGTGCCCAAAGAGAGGGATGCCTTTTGCATTTAAATGCTCCTGAAGTTGTCAAGCTGGCTCATGTTCTTGGTTCAGAGAACAGGTGGCACATACAGAGCAACAAATCTCAATGAAAAAAAAAATGTTGGAAGATTTATTGGAATTAAGTGATTTTGATGTGGAATGCAATCACTATTAAGCATTATGTCATTACATTATTCTTTCAAAAATAATGAAATATATATTGGATTTAAATCTGTCATTAAGTATTAAAATACACATGCTAAGTCAGGTGTTGTGTGTGTTTGTTTCATTTAAAGCTAATCCTTTAAATGTAACCAAGGATACTTGAATGCAAAGAAATACTTTTTCTTAGAAATTCACTCATTAGAAATTTCACTCATCTAATACTTCTGGTTGGAATTTAGACTTCAGTTTAATTAATCTCACAAAGCTGAAGTCTGTTTTTTTTTCAGATTGAGCAATATATGCAAGTTATTTTGAAACATAAATACTGGGTTAGATTTTGATCTTCTGCTCACTTGGTACCAAGGCCTTTTGCCACTTGTGAGAGCCGTTCTCATGGTTGTTCAGTTGCTATAGCTAGAGCTTTCCAAGCTGTTACCCTGTCAGTGATGGGTTCTGTGCTGCAGACTAGAATGGAGAGCACTAAACTGAACCACAGTTTCTGTTTAAAGTGAGCTTCTTCCAGCTGCCTCATTTCATTAGGGAAAGTTCAGAAGTTTCTGTTTGGATAATACAGATACACACAGATATGCTCCAAAAAATACTCATGAGATCAGTTGGATTCTGATTCTTTAACGGAATGAAGATAATTTTGTCTGGAGACTGGGGGAAGACCTGTTTCTTCTCATAGTTTTCTTTGGAGAGAAATTCTTGACAGAAGTTAAAGCTGGAATGAATGCACCTTGCTCTGTTCCATTCCTCTGGGTGGTTGGTTTGGGTTTTTGGTTGGTTGGTTTGTTTTGGGGTGGAATTTTTGTGTTTGTTTCTCACTTTCTTGTAGTTGTTCGTGGATTTTTTTTTTCTTTATTTTTGTATTACTGTCATCTGAAAAAAACCCTCCTTTCTTTGTTTACAAAACATCATGGTAAAGCTATCCCTTCCTCAGGGTGTTCTGTATTTTGCACCAGTGCCAAGGAGAGAGTGCAGGGCACCATTCACACTCACCTGCAGGTGACACCAGCTACAGGGGCACAGCTGCATTGCACTGCACATCTGGGGATGCAGGGGCCTGGGCTCTGTCCCCCAGGGCACTTCAAACACTGGGGAAGAAAATGGTTCTGACTGTGACCTAGAAATACTGTAAACATAACTGTTCAGTATTGAAAACTGTTGAATTTTTCCCAACAGTTTCATATGGTTTTTCTCTCTCCATTTCTGACAGGCATAGATGCCTTTTGTGATTCTTAAACTGTCTCCTGCATGACGGGCGTGCACCACCTTCAAGCTTTAACTTCTCTCTTCAGTACTGACTGCTGTGTTCTAGCAACCCCCTTAAGATTCTTGTCAGAGCTACACTTCCCTGTAAACTGGCCATTCCTTCAGTGCTGGTGTCTTTTTTTTTGGTTTTTCTATTTCTGTACACGTGTAGCTTTGCCAGATATGTACCTAGTCATACGAAATGTTATTACAACCATTTGCTGTGTAATACATTAGTAAAAAAAACAACAACAGAAAACCAACAAACCAGTAACAAGGAACTTTAAAAGTAGCTGTTCACTATGGAAAAAAAGGTAGTTCAAAGTATCACACAAGGTATTATTGAAATGGCATGATGGTGAACTTTACAGGAGAAAAACCCAGTGCAAGTAAGGCATGTTCTCCAAATGCTTTCCAATGTATTTAGAGACCTCTCAGTGGTTAACATCAATATGGAACTCTGGATGTCTTCACTTACAGTTATCCTAAAGTAGCATTGCTGTTTAGTCTTTGTGTGAGATTTTGGCAATTATGCTTTTCTCTACTAATCTTGGTGTTCAGTGATTTGTGTATTTGTCTTTCTAACTTCTAATAAACTCACTCCAACTCAGGTGTCTGTCTTTGTCTGCTTAGTAGTGCTTTACTTCCTTCCTTACAGTTCTGTCATAATCACCTAGGATTTCCATGGAGTAGGAAGCAGTCACTTCTAATCTTACTAAGCTGTTGGGTTGGTTTGTTTTTTTAAAGAGTAAAATATTTAAAAATGGAGTAGTGGTTGACTGGAAGTTTCTTTGGATAAGCACAACAGTGTAAAACATGAATGCTGTGTATGAGAAACACATTGCATCATGTTTTACATTTCCTTTGGAAGTTAAAGCACAGGAATTTAACCATACCTGCTTCTGATCAGAAATACTTTTCCTTAAGGATTTCAGGATTCATTGAACATGTTTACAAGTAATGTAGATGCTTAGAAGGAACAAACCATGTGTTTTCCTTACTGATGGAAAGCTTTTGCTCGGGCCTTCTACTCTGCTGAGCACCGCGTGCTGAAAGGGTGCTGTGGTGGGGTGAATTGTCTGACTGCAGGGGGGGTTTATGACTACTCTGGATGATGGCTTGAGCATGGCCTCTCTTTCCAGACCCCTGTGGTGCAGCCTGGAAGGAGCTTTTGTGTGGCAAAGCTGTAGCCTCACGGCGTGGCGTTCAGCTGCGTGTGCCAGGCAGCGTGTGCCAGCAGTGACTGAGTGGTGGAATGCTGGAGGCAGGCGTGGGGAGGGCAGAGCTCTGCACTCTGACATCTGTTCATCTCTTTCAGGATGGCTCTGGATCTCTAAAGCGCAGTGGGTCCTTTAGCAAGCTGCGAGCTTCCATTAGGCGCAGCAGCGAGAAGCTGGTTAGGAAGCTGAAGGGAGGAAGCTCACGAGAGAGCGAACCAAAGAACCCAGGGTAATTATCTGCTCTTAGCTGTGCTGCTGTGCCCTGCCCTGTGCCCCCACTGCAGCCCGGGGTAGTGCCTAGGGCAGTGCCTGCTTCTCTGCTTAGCTACCTGTGTATCACGTAGATTTAGATGGTAAAATAGGAAATAATTTCTTCAACTTATAACAAAAGTTCTGTAACATCTGAGGAATTGTATTTGCTTTTAATTTAACGACATTTTAACTGTTTCTCCCCTTTTAACTGCTTTAGCCACCTAAAAAAATAGAGAAGACTCAGAAAGATTGAGAGTTTCTGGAGAATTATTGTAAATAATTCACAGAAAGGTTATCAGACGTTGGGACAGGCTGCCCAGGGCAGTGGTGGAGTAACATCCCTGGAGGGGTTTCCGTGGCATGTGCCCTGCTGCTCAGGGACAGGGTTTAGTGCTGAGCTGGCAGTGCTGGGTTGAAGTTGGACTGGATGATCTGGAAGGTCTCTTCCAACCAAAGACATGCTGTGGAAATTCTCCTTTTCACACAGCATGTGTGAAATCAGTGTTACTGATTTTACAATAAAAGACTGAATATAGTAAACCCACAGCTAACATTATTGAAAAAGCCATCTGAAGTTGTTACAGAAGTTGCTGTGAAAATAAGGGGAATTACTGATTTGAGACCTTCACAGTTTCTGCTTTTGGAAACCCAGATTTCAGAGAGCAGAGGAAAATTTGAAAAACCAGTACCAGGTTGAGCATCTTGTTAACATTTTGGCCTCTAAAGTCAGTAGTAAAAATCCAAATTTTAATGAATCTGACTTCTTTCTCCTTCCTATTTACCATATGATTAGGGGTTTGGATGTGTGTAGTATTTCTAATAAATGAACAGAAATATTAGTCGCTTATTGTCTGCTGCAGAGACGTTGAGATGTTAAAATATTCTGGTTTTCATAGTAGCACTTATGGATGTTCCCTCATCCCCAACAGCATTGCTGTCAGTTTAGGAGGGTTTTTCCCCCTGCTGTGTAAATCTGGATCTCAGTTGACAAGAGACTGACTGACAATATGAGTTTGAACTTATGCTTCAAAACAGTTGGAGAATTTTGAGTAATTCTGATGGAGCAGCTGATCTTTGAGTAATACAGCAGAGAGTGGTGGTGTTAGTGCCTGAGACAGTGGTCGGGGGAGGCTCAGTGTGGTTCTCCAAGTGCTCCAATGAACTTTAGCTTTATTGGTTTGATGTGTCTCTGGAACAGTTGCAGTGCTCAGAGTTCACATCTTTGCAGACCTTTTTCTTGTTTAGCCTCATCTGATTTTTAGAATTGTTAATTGGCATTTCACTTTTGGCTCCCAGAGACTTGATGTTTAAGACACTGAATCAAATTCAAAGTCAAAAGTCCCTTTATATTTATTTATAGATCTTGAAGTTGCCTCTGGGTTGATAGATGGGGAATAAACTGAGAAGTATGCAATTAGGAGAAAGATAACTGTAAAATGCTTCAGGGAAAGCAAACAAATGCAGCCCAAAATTTAATAAAAGGGAATTGAATTTCCTTTGTCTCCTGTATTAGCATTTTTGTAGGTTGGTTTTCTGATTCTATTCAGCTCTGTCTGTAGATCAGACATCACAGTTCAGGTATATTCTTGTGTGAACAGATGTAGATATTCATGGCTAATGGTGCATTTCCTCCTCATCTTTGTGAGACATGGAAAGGTTTTCAGGTTTTAAAGGCCAAGAATATTATTACTTGTTCTCTGTAGTGAGTAGAGCTCATTTGTTCTACAGGGAAAGTAACTGATTATAGATGTAGAGAATTTCCTTGCTCACATGGAATTGGAGGCATTTGGCTTTGCAGTGTCTGCACTTTCCAGTAGCATTTCTTGACCCCTGTAGAAGAAACATACCCACAAGAACATAATTTAAATTGGAGTGTCTGTGTCCCCAGATAAGATTTCCTCAAACATACTGATGTGAAACAAATTGGAAGACAAAGTAATTCTTTCTGGCTTTCCCTTTTTGACAAAATATTCTGGTTTTTCAGATGTCACCATAGTTTTCCAATAATGATGTATTCTTAGAAGTTGGGATCAGTCTATTGCATTGACAGGCTTTTATGTAGATACGTTGAGTAAGAGAATGAATATTAACATTTCTGTTCCTATAAGATGTAGGTATTTCTTAATCCTGACTTGTAGTAGCTGGTTTTAATAAGTTCTGTGAAGATTCCTGGTATTCAGCACCAGCTTTGTAGATCATGAAGCATAACTGTACATACTGATATTCCAATAAGTCATTTTGATTTCACTTAGGAAATGTCAGTAAATGCTTTGGGTTTTTTTCTGTTTCTGGGTTTAGTAAAAGGGATATTCAGTTTTTATTATGCAGGCCTTGTTTAATAGCTGATACTACAATACTGACATGGCAAAGATACAAATAATTTTTGTTCTGAAGTCAGCCACCCTAGTTAGAGGACTTAGCAGTGCACCTTGGCATTCCCTGCCTGTCTCTGTGAACACCTTGGTTTGAAATTGATTTATAGCTGATGCTGATACTTCTAGAAACATTAATTGACAGTGCTGGTAAGATTCTGAATGAGAAATACTCAAATTGAAATGTATTAATACCACAGCATGAAAGAATTAGTTTTCACATTCTTGCTTGATACAGAGGGTTGAAGAGAATTAAGTGGAAAACTCACCAGGTAAATTTTCTTTCAAATCATGCAAAAGCCTTTATGACAGGGAACAAATCTCTTGAGAGCTGTTCTTTGAAATATACAGCACCTGAAGCATGTAATTAGTTCTTTATCTCATTTCAGAATTCAGTTGTGTAATAATTTAACCTGGCTTAATTAATGTTAGCTTTGATTCTTTTTCACTTAGAAAATTTAGATCATTCAGCAAAATAGTTAAGATTTGTAACTGAAAAGGTGATAAAAAAGAAAAGCTTTCCTTGTTGCTGTTATTTCTGCACCAGAAAAACACCTGAGCTGCATGCTCATCCTGCAGCCAGGTGTCTAACACGAGGGATTGCACGTGCATGTGCCAGGCTGGAGTTCTTGATTATGTTGGTTTAAAAGCAAACACAAACCCAACCAAATAACAAAGCAAAAAACAAACCCACAAACAAACGAGTACCTCCTGTGATTAGTTGTTTTTTTTTAACTTGCATTTCAGCAAGAACCTCCAAAGCCTTGTGTACATTTCTCCTGGTGCTTTTTCTATCTCCCTGTAATGTTTTCTATAAACTTCTGTGCTCTTTTGAAGAGTTTAATGTAACATTTCCTTTGTGTTTTACAGATTAACTTACCTTGACTTCCACACGTAACCTCTGTTGTAGATGTTTCCCTGAATAAACGAGGTGTACACCATGCATGAGTCCCTGCTTTGTTGTTGCTAACACTCATGTCAGAGATTTTAAATTATGTGCATCCCAGCGTTCAAAGTGCTCAGGTTTAGCACTAGGAGAAAACCAGTCTAAAAACCAGTGTTTAATGCCTGGTGATCTGTGTGGATAAACCTTTCTATGGTACTGGGAGGCACTGGAGGCTTTGCTTGAGCCAGTTGTGGGTAGCACTGCAGGAGTAGGGCCTCGTTGTCCTGACAGTGGTTCAGTAAATCCATATTCAAAGCCCTCATTGAATGTTTTTTAAATAGTTAAGAGCTCAAAAGTGAAAAGTCAAACATAGAACATTGAGCCATGTGCAGACACTTGGGCACAGAGGACATCAAGCATACTTGGGGATGGGAATCTTAAGGCTGATCTTGAATCCTGTTACACACTAAAATATTTTTGTTAAGCTTTGTATGTGTCTGAGAAATGCGGATAAATTACAGGTCCTCATCTCAAACAGCAGGAGCTATGGCAGTTACTGCAGTGATATTTGCACTGCCAGTCATGCCTATGGAGGTGATGATTTTTTTTCCTTGCCTGTTGCTTTCAATACAGTATTTTAGGGTGGTTGTTACCATGGCTCAGAGCATTGTAAAGCCAAAAGTATAGCTGGAGTTAACAGCAGCAGCCATCTGGTTTCATTTCACTTTGCAGTGTTTAAAATCAAAGGTTATTAATAGATTCTGGAGGCTTACCTAGAGGAGGCAGAGAGTACTAAACTTGCAGCTTTTCCAAGTTCAATGCTGCCTATGTAAGAAACTTAATAATGTTTCACATTTTTTCCCTAAACTGTCTGAATGTTTTGATGCTTTTGTAAGAAGCTGCATAAAATTGAAACTGGGAAATAGTGCATTAAAAGTCAAATCAGAGTCAATGTATTAATTTGACATGCTTTAAAAGTGGAGATTTTGAGTTGAAATGAAATCCATTGCTTGAAATGTTTAAGCTCTGAGGAGCTTGCAATTCTTTTTGCTTTTATGTGTAATTTAGAACTGAATATAGACATATTCTGCAGTGTGTAGTGAGCTTAAAGATCAGTTCTGGGACATTGTTAAACCTCCCTTCCCTGTGCATTGCTGGTTGTTATACTTGTGTGTTAGAGCTGTTAGTTTTCAGCTGTTCTGATTGGTTTATCCTTGCATGTTCACTGTCCTGGTTGCAGCATGAAGCGTGCCAGTTCTCTGAATGTTCTTAACATGGGTGGCAAGGCTACTGAAGATCATTTTCAAGTAAGAAGCCCTACAGTACTCTTACAAAAATAGGTATTATTAGTAGGGTTTGAGACAAAGTATGAGGAATAATAAACCAACACACTCCTAATGATTGCCAAGACCTTATTAAGCCTGTGCTTAAGGCACCTTTCCATGACTCTTCTGAGAGTTACACTTAGTTTTGAGCAGGTGCTTAAGTCCAACCTGTGAAGTTTTGACCTTTATGGTATCTAGCAGTCTCTGACTTTTGACCTTCTGTTACAGTGGATATGAAACTTTTGGAACTTTATGTCCTTGTAAACACTACTTACAAATGGAATTCTTAAAGCCCAGTTAGCAAGAATTTTTTTACCTCAGCCCCTTTATTGCAGAGGCCCTAATCATCTTAATTGCTGTACATTGTCATATTCCCTTAAATGCAAATTCAGTTGTTGCTGAGGTTGTCCAGGAGCAGCCTCTAAAAATCTGATCTGTGTTATGCTTCTGCTAATACAAAACCCTCCTTACTTTGCTGAGTTGGGCACGGTGAGTCCGACTGCCACTGCCCACGGCCTGTGGATACCAGTAACTCCCTGTCCCGTCAGTTAAGCTAACGGTGTTGTGTGTTCTAAACACTGTTCTGCATTTTACTAACACAGTAACTGCAACTAATTCTAGGAAGATAAAGTTGCTTCTGTACTAACAAAGCCATATGTGAGGGTCTCCATCACTCTGTCCAACAGTAGCAAGAAAGCCCAAGCTGTCTGGCTCTCATTTTACTGATGAGTGGCAGAAAGGTGTTTTAACTTCATCATCTCTAATTGAGTGTATAGCAAAGTTTTCTGTGGTGTGAAATGTTTGCAGAACTTGGCTTAGAGTGAAGTTCAACAAAAAAACATTAAAAAAAAAATCCAGGGTAAAGCATAATTAATTCTCTGCAGCAGCAGCACCAGGGTTTCAAAATGCCATGGCCCAGGTGCCCCTAACCTGGATCCCTAGTACAGAGCTGGTGTGGCTTCCAGAGGAGTTTACGTGTACACTGTGATGATAAAATTACTTCTCACTTCTTGTGGACTTAGTGCACTAGTGGGTGCACTATAGACACTCAGGGCAACTCCCATAGATGGACTTTTGCATTTCTGGGAAGACTTGGGTCAGGGCTGTGTGGGGTGTGTGCACATCAAAGGGTCTTTTAGAATTGCTAGCTCAAAGCTGGGGGAAAAGATGTTTATTAGAATAGGGAAAGTGTGCCCTACCCACCATGAGCAAGGCCAGTTCTCTATAGCTCCTCACACTTGTTCCTGTGGGCAGAAGCTAGTGATTTTGTTTATGTGTTTGAACTATCTGGACATCTGCTTAATTTACTTGTTTTTGTTTTTTTTTTCCCCTTCACACAGGAGCGAAATAATTGTCTGACAGACTCGAGAGCTCTGAGTGTCAGTCACACTGACCTGGCGCACTGAGGTTCTGGGACAGAAGCTAGCTAATGTTCTCTTGTGAGTAAAGCACTGAACCTTCAAAGCTTTGGTTCCTCGTGGATAGGAACATCTAGTCAGTAGATCTGGTTGGGTCTTTATCCAATGGACTGCTGTTTTTACTTTTCTAAATAGGGATGATTTTAAACACAGCATTAGTGGGTATTTTCTTCTAAAGGAAAGCTATATTGGTATATATTGCTCATTGCACTTCTCCCATTCATGCTACTCATGTTGATTTCTTGAATAGATCTGAATATTGCAGCAGCCAAAAGTAAAAACACAAACGTATTTAAAGCATACCAAAATGCAGAGAATTTGAAAATGCAGGCAAATGAAACGTGTAGTAGTGAACACAGAGTACTGGAGCAAGAACAGGAGAAATGAACGTGCTTTGCTGCATCAGTACAAATTGAGCACACTGTGCTGGGGGGTTTCTCTGCACCACCATGGTTGTGTCAGGAGCCCTGGCTGGCAAAGCAGCCCCTGGACATGGCTGAACCACTAGACTGGGCTGTGGGTGCTCCAGGGGGGGTGGCTGCACCCGGGACCATAGCAGCTTTGACACTTGTTCATGGAAGTCTTAGGGCACAGTAGTTGGAGACAGGATGGTTCATGTTAATCAGGAGAAATGGGCAATGTTTGGATCTTTACCTTGTATGGCTGAAGAATCCTGAAGTTTGTGACTGCATCTGCCCTGGAGCAGCTGCTGCTGCTCTGGGGAAACATGGAGCCTCAGGTTGACTCTCTCGCTTGTCCACTGGAATTCACAACCCCATTCTCTGATGAGTGCTCCAGCATTCCTTATGCTGATCCCAAATCCTGCCTTGCTCCGTGCTGGCTGCTGTGGGCAGCAGGTGGCTGCACGCTGGGCTCTGTGGAGCAAAGGACCACTGGAATCTGCAGGGCCCCAGTGCAAGCACTAGATGGCCATGGGTGGCGAGCAGCTGGTTTGGCCAAACATCCATGTTCAATCTGCTTGGGTTAATGTATATGCTGTGTGTATACACGACTGCTGCTGGAAACAAGTGTGTGTGTTTGAAGTGTTCCATAGACAGTAGAGTTTCCTTTGCTCGTCTGTAAAGCTTGGAATTTTGTTCATCTTTTGTAAAAATTCTTACTCCTGTGAAGTTGGATGAGAAAGTAAAAAACACCCACCAGTGTGTGTACAAATGTATTTGCGGTTGTAGCTGTGGGTTAGAAAATAATGAGTGAAATTCACTGTGGGGAGAGCTGGAATATTCATTCAAGGTTGGCACCAAGGAAGGAGGTGGAGCAGAGGGACATGAGCAAGTTCTAGTAGTGAACAGGCTGTGAGGAGTCAGTAGAATTAGGACTTGGTAGAAGTTTCTGACTGGCTTTGCTTCTGGGTTTGTGTTACAATGCTGGTTGCAAACCAGTTGTGTACGTGATGCACTTAACAGTGTTTACCAGGAGGTACCTTATTAGCATCTCTGTAGACAGCTGCCCATGGTATTCCTGCCAGAAAGAGGTGTAGAAACATTGAGTAATGATGCTGCTAATGTGTAGACGTTTTAGCAGAGTAGTGCAATTCATTTATGAACAAGGCTTGATTGTCACTCAGTTACCTTAACAATCTGTGCTCTTACAATGTAGACTCTTGAGTTTTAATCTTGTTATTAAGAGCTTTTATATTAAAAAAACAAAACCACCCACAAATGTAATATATACACCTCCCCCTCAAGCAAAACAGCCCTGCACTTAGTGGTGTTGTCAGCTCTGCCCAGGGCACTGCTGCCACCAGGCAGGGTGGGCACCCATGTCCCCTGATCTCGGATCCCCTGGAGTGCTGCCACCCTGTGCCCTGCCCCGCTGGGCACACAGACAGGAGCAGCTCGGCTGGCACCAGCTGGCTCTGCAGTGTTCGTGCTTCACTGGGGCACTGGGGGGCGGGCACTGGGGCAGGTCTGGCTTCAGAGAAGAACCCCACAAAACTGCCTGGGTGCAGAACTGACTTTGGGAATAAGGAATTGAAAGAATTGGGTGAATGTGTTTCTCACATTCATGATAGGACTTTGAAGGAAGGTTAATTTTGCAGCCTATCAAAACAAATGAAAAAAAAAGACTTGTGTAAATAGCAATAAAATATTTATCCGTGCTAGATGCAAATGTTAAAATGCACAGCCTGTGGATGTTGATCGTGAGGGAAATGTCTTGGTCAGGATCTTGCTGTTGGTGGCATTACTAGTACTGTCCTTGTCAATGTTTGAGATCTTTATATCGTATTTTAAAGTGAGTTGGCAGATTGAAGTTGTTGAGCTGCTGCTTATTAAACAATTTGTACCTTTAAAGGGCTATTTTTTTTTCAGAGAAGAAATAAATTTCAAGACTTTTCTAATCTGTAATTCCCCAAGAATGATAAAGTCCTTCTAGTTATGAGCCAATGACCTGTTTGCAGTTTGAGAACTTGTACAGAAACAGAGTTCAACATTCCTTGTGTTTGACTGCTGTCAGGACATGGTTTGAATACGTTTAAATTCAGGTGGGTTTCTCAGTTCACTTTGATCCAAGATTTTCTTCCTGAATTTCCTCTGTTCCAAGTGTAGCTGAGGAG
Source organism: Corythornis vintsioides (assembly GCA_025447755.1). Taxonomy (NCBI): domain Eukaryota; kingdom Metazoa; phylum Chordata; class Aves; order Coraciiformes; family Alcedinidae; genus Corythornis; species Corythornis vintsioides. The sequence continues at coordinate 40,890 of JAOEGS010023174.1, forward strand.
TCTTCAGCAAACACCCAGCTGTGTAGTGCTCATGGGTCTTCAGTTCCAGACTGAATCAGCAGCTCTGAGGATGGGAAAGTAGCCAAGACCCAGAAAGGGCAGGTCTGTCTGATTGAGAAAGTGCAGCCCCAGAGCTGCTCTGATTTTAACCTTGCCCAGAATGGGAGGGTGAGTTCCATGAAGCCTGGCACCAGAACTCCCAGACCCAGTGGCTGCTGCTGGGCAAGGGTCGTGTGTAGCATCTTAGAGGTGCCCACTGCCCCCGTGCCATGTGCTAGCCTCACAGAGTGCTGCCCGGGGGGCTCTAGGAAGATGTCCCTGTAAAGCAATTGTTTCAGGATTTGCTCCTCTTGGAGTGAGCTGTTGCTGTGATGTTTGTGCTTGCAGTACTGCCCTGATGGAATGTAGCACTTGGACAGTGGAAAGAAACTGGGCACATGGATTTAGAGTTTGTACCTTTTCTTAACCCCCCCAAGCCCTCCTGGAGGGTAGTAAAGTAAAATGGTTTTAAGCTTGAGATGTATTTGTGCTGAAATTGTACTGTTTGAATCCAATAATTTTGACAATGCCTCTGTTGTAAATATGTAGTAAGGGGTGTGCAGTGCTTCACTGAACATGTGTTTACAGTACTTGATGAGTTCAAGTTCCTTTAGTTTTTGTTGTGCAGGTCGTGTCTTGTGTCTGGAAGCTGCTAAGAGAATTGCATTTTGTGGTAATGGCCTGTTCTGAGAGAATAAACGTTGAAAGATGTGATGCTGTGAATTCTACCTTGTCATTGTAGCAACTTTGTCACAGACCTACAGAAGTATTGGTATAAACATGGGAAAAAGTTTGGTTTTTTAATAGGTGAGAATTGAGGGAAATCCACTGGATTATTTTTCTCCCTCAACCCAGTCAGGTGTGTGTGAGGGTACATGCACAGTAAGGGCAGTGGTTAAAAAAAGCCTGAAACAACAAATCAAGCAGCAAAATACAGTGCCAGCACCTGGTAAGCTGCTGAGAAGGTGGCTGTGCTTGCAGTGGAGTTGGTCTTTAGTTACAGCTCCTTCTGAGTGAGGAGTGTTCAGAGAGCTGTAGGGTGGCAGTTCACTTCAGGCTCCAGCTGCAGCACAGAGGTTGTGCTGGCACATAGATGGAGGCTACAGCTGTACACAGCACAGACCAACCAGAGTGAAGCAGTTTTTAAACCCAGATCATTGCTGCAGCTCCCAGTATTCAATCCCAGCCCAAGCAGGGAAGTTCTAGCCTTTAGTTCTCAGTTCCTAGCAGCAGCACCACCCGGGGAGGGAGGTCACAGGGTAATGAAGCCAGAGGAGTTTCATCCACTCAGGAAGGGGGTGTCTGTCCTCGGGTTTAAAAAACAAACCCAACAACAGCACAGTCAGAAAAACATGTGTAATGTCAGTGTGTCCTGCTGGAGAACTTCACCTCCCCCTCCCTGCCCCCACACCTGGATGGGGGGGTTCCTTCCACAACAATACTAAACCTACCACAGCTGGCTTCAAGATGCTGCAGTTGGATCTCCATGTGTAGTTACTGCTGTCACAGCTATGGGTGAAATCCCACTCAGAGTGCACCTGTTTGTCTGACCCCTCAAAACTCCGTTGAAAAGAAAACTTCCACAAATATGATTTGTAACAAATAGCAGTCATTCACTGTGATTTCATCAAGAATCTTGTAATAAGATTTAGTGTATTTTACAGTATGTGTTTTGTTAATGGGTCAGTTGTGTAAATTCTTTCTTTACCAAGCACAAATTAATTTGGTTCTACATTCCCAAAGCAATGTTTCCAGAACCTGATAGCATCTTTCTGCTGAAAAGGCCTCTTTAAATACATCACAGAGCTGTAGATTAATTTGAAACTGTTTAAACTTTCTCAAGTGTCATTTAACACTTCAAAGTGTAGAAAAATATTTAACTGTAGTCTTACAGGCTAAAGATGATATATTTAATTCATTCTAGAATGTAAATCTTTGTAAAAGCCACTTTTTTCCTGTATAAAGGCAAGTATCAGTTGTGAAATCCAAAGATGAATAAACCTGTATAAAGGGAAGGTTCTGAAATTGCATTTATTAACTCTTAAGCATGTTTCAATGAGAGCAGATGCTTTGCTCAGGCTTCATGAGATGTACTCATGTCAGATGAACAATATTCTTGATTTCTGAGGGGATGAAGTAGCTGAAGGGGTGGAACCTGCAGCACATCCCCCTGCAGTGAGGGGTGGGCTAGTGCCTGTTCAGCATGGGGGGGCAGTTGTGTTTTAGAGGGTTGGGTTTGTGTGTGATGATGAGCTAGGAAACATCTGTAAGTCTGACTCAGATTTAAGCCTCCAGCTGCAGAGTTAAATAAGAACCAACACAGCCACTGACATGAAGACTTCTCAGCTATTACTGATGTGTGTTGGTAAAAGTGTTTTTCAAGTCAAGTAGGACTCTGGTTACAGACCCAGCTGTGACTTTGTCTCATTCCTGGAAGCAGTCAGATTACAAACATGTAGCAAAAGCATCAAGATATGCAGCCAGCTGGCCTAAACACGGGTCACTGGGATTGGATATCTATCAATTCCTGGCCAAATATACAGGCCAGGAATGAAAGAGAAGAATTTGAGTCTTACCTGTGCTGCAATGGTTTATCTTCATTAAAACTGTTAGGAAGGAGGCCTGGAACAAGGCTGGGAAAGCAGCCCTGCTCACTTCTTCTTTAGATCAAAGACTTGTAAGCTTCATGCTGGATTTCACTATGGAACACCAGAGCACAGCACTTCTCCATACAGAGAACTAAGACACTGTGGAAAGGAGTTGAGACAATGTGTTAAGACTATTCACACGAGGTCCCCTTCAATGACTGAAGGGCTCTCAGAAGGCAACTTATCCTCCTTTCTGCTCAGACTTCCCTTCTTTCAGCTTCAGCCTGTGCCTGCCTCTCTCCAGAACTTCCCCAGGCATTCACAGTCCCTGCTTCCATGGGTCTTTTTTACCTTGGATCCTACTCAGTTGTCCTCTGAGCTGTCTCCTGGCAGAAGCTCCAGCTGACCCTGTGCACAGCTAAAGAGAACTGCCCTGTGCAGGTCAGCAGCACCCTGCTCCAAGAACAGCTGTCTGTACAGCCTTAGAGAGGAGTACTGGGCAAAGCTGGGAGGGGGTGTGCCCTGAGAACACAACATCAACATGTCTGCATTTGCCTCGTGGGCAGTGCCAGGCCTCAGAACTTGTATCTGGGGAAGAAATTTTACTTAGTCTAGAAAGAGCAAAAGGTTCCTATTTTCCAAAAAAGCCTGAGCAGTGTGGCTACACAGACCACCCGGGGAACAATGACAGCCCAACAAGCACGTGATACACCTGAGTGGCATGTGCCAGTGAGAGGGCAGCTGCCCAGCTCAGGCCAAGCTGAGTAACTCCACCCTCCACTCTGCCTGCAGACATGAGCACAAGCAGGTGTCAGAGCAGCAGGCTGAGCACCACAAAGATGGGATAAAGGGTGCAGAGATGCACAGGAAAGAATGTAAAATGCTAAAACCAACCAAGGCCTGAGGAGCAGCTCCACAGGTAGGGGCCCTGCAGCAGCACAGTGCAGCCAAAGGCCCAGCAGTAAGGACAGACAGTCAGACAGACAGAGGCCTGGGCAGGGGAGTTGCTGTTGTTAAGTGGAAGAGCCTAGAGAGGCTTTTGTTACAAGAGGAACTGGAAAGGGAGAAAAATGGAAGAACCATTTCCCAAAGATCTGGAGAAGCTCGATGAGAGCTGCCCCTACAGCACAAAAGCAGTACAATTGTCATTCTCACAGTAGCACATGAAAATCAACCATTTTTCTGATATTTTTTTCATCCTTAATAACAAGTGGTTTAAAGTAGGATAGTTTTGGCCAAAGCTGCTGTGTGTTATTTCAGAGGAAATGAATGAATGGCAGATGAAAGAACAGCTCTATGTAACAGCAGCATGAGACCCAGAAACACCACCAAGCAATAGGAAGTGGTTGAATTTGAGTCCTTTGAGTCTGGAAACAGAGCAAGTCATAACTGCACTACATTCAGCTTCTGGATTATCACAATATTAAAACAAAAAGAGAGATCAGATACGTGGATTGGCACAGCAGCTGTCACTGTGCACCCTCCACCTGCCCACAGCTTTTCTCTTTCACAATACTCACCTCAGGAGGAGAGCTGTTGAACATGCACCTGTACCAAGAGACCTTTCACACTGTGCACAAGGCTTAATGTGGTGATAGCACTGCTGATGTATCTCAGCAGCCTTTCCTCTCCTCTAGGAAGAAGTTCATTTCACTAGCAAGTCTTCCTGAAACCAAGTAGTTTTGATACATCTTTGGAACAGGGTAGTTTACCATGCATGGCATTTATTGTATTCCTTTCACACCTTCCAGTTTTACTGTATAGTAGCAATAGGAAGGAGGGAGATGAGGAGCAAAAATGACTGTTAAAGTCCTCACACTTCCACGGTAGTGTGGTGCCAGTCCAGCTGGTTGTTGGGGTTGGGATACTCTGCTGACCATCAGTCTCATGAGCAGCTGATTTGCCCAGGTGATTCCCAGTGCTGGAAAGACTCTGTTGTCCACTGTGCTGTAAAGAAAGCATTGCAGTGCTGCAGGAATGCATTCCATATGAAATAGCTTCACTCTAGCAGAGCTGCACTGGAAGAAATGATCTATGTTAGGTTGTCTCCACAGCAAGGTAAGAACTGGAGGGGAGGTGCTTCTGTGAAGACTAGTTCAGTCTTTCTTCCAACTGCAGCCATGGCAACACCTGCCTCTGTTTTGACAGGTCCCCTCTTGCGACAGGAAAACAGCAACAGAAAAATGGTTGAGCAGCATTTGCAGTGTGACTGTTACTCTGGGCTCCAGGCAAAGGCAGAAATACTGGTTACCTGTAACACTGTATGTATTGCTTTCAGACTGAAGTTTAAAAACAATCCTTGTTTTGTTTTTTTTTTTCTGGCAAAAACACCACCTCTCCAATAAAGGAATCAGAAGATAACTGGGGAGGGGGGAATAAGTAAAAATAACTGAACCTTCTACTTGTTCTGTGTCAGAACATAAACATGGTTTTGAGATGTTAGTTGTGTAGCATGTGGCTTATCTAGTAAACCAAGGCTATAGTTAAGATTCAAACTACTAGGTAGGTTTCAATTCCATTATTATCTTTGTGTCAAAAGATTTTTTTTTTTTCTTAAGCAACTAACAAAACAAATGGATGAGGTTTGGTTGCTGTATTTTTTTTTAAGCAGACAAAAAATGCTCTCTATCAGAGACGAGAGGTGGAAATGTTCTTGTGTAAGCACTACACCAGCCATTAACTCTCTGACTCACTGGTGAGAGATTACCACTGAAGTGTATGTGACAGTTCCTTCTACTTTAGAGCACATCAGCTACTGCTGATCTCCAGCAAACAGCACTGCTGGGCAAATGCACTACTGCTCTTAACATGCTCTGATAGCTTATATTAGAGTTATAAACAGAGAGTGGTTAAAGGCTGCTGGGCATGACATTGTGCTATTTCTGTTGTGGGTGACTTACCTACAGCTGCACTGAGCAGTTTCCAACTCACTCACTGCGTCGGTCACCTAAAGAGAAAAACAATGCTGAAGCTGACCTGCAGTTAGCTGTGTGTTCTCAGCAAGCTGGAGGGCAGGGAAGGGAACAAAGCCAAGAAAAATACAAGTTATTGGATCACATATCAGAAAAACCTTATTCTTTCAGGGCAAACAAAAAAGGAGTTGTGAGGTATGATCTTAGGATACAGTGCTGAAGCTATTTAACTGTCTAGAGCTCAGATTAATATCACTAATATTACATGCTTAATTTGATAAAAAAAACCCAACCAAAACCCAACAAAACACACAGACAGAAGCAGCTGTTTTGATGCTGTATGTGTAGAGGAAAGGTCCTGAAGCCCAAATATCCATCAGGCTTCTTGTTCTGATTTCACAGCCTTTGAATGTGTGCTCAATGGAGCAGTTTGCCTTAACAGTCTATAAAAGCTCACATGAAAGTCTTCAACCTGGAGAAGTAAAAATGTACTAGTTGAAAGTCCATCCATTTCCATCAGTCACTAATACTCAGTGGCCAGTGTTAAACAGAAAAGCAGAAGCCCCTGCATGCAGAGTCTCCCCACCCCAGCCACGGTCCCTGCAAAATAAGGAGCACTTTTTGAGTCATACCTGATTAATGCACATTATTGGGGTCCTGAACCTGGTGCTTAAGCTGTGAAGCTGTGCTCCAAAGGTCTGCAGGTACTGAGCCTTGGCCACAGAGCCAGAGGCTCCAAACTCGGAGCGGAAGAGCGCGGCCATGGAGTCGATGACCACCAAGCGCACCATGCCCCTGCTGAGCAGCAGGGACACCCTCCTGGTGATGCATCTGTGGAAGCTGTCCTGCAAAACACAAACAGCCACAGCCTCCAGACAGCTCTGTGTACAGCCAGGGCAGGGCCGGAACACCACCTGATGCAGTGTCTCATCACCAGGTGAGGCCGTGGACCTTGCAGTCTCACCTGTAACTGTGTTCCACAAATGCAGCTTTTCCTCAGGAAAGAAGAGACAACTGCAGTGTACAGTTGGTTACTGAGGGGCTGACTTAATTAATCACTGATGTTTAGAAGCCTCAAGAATTGACTGCTACAGTCCCACACCTGTCTTGCAGGAGTGGCTACCACTGCAACACTGAGAACGTGAGACTAGCTTTCAACATCAGATGGAAGTTGAGAGACTAAGTTGCTGTTCTGTCATGACAAATTAACTGTAAAATGCATAGTTGCTACAGAAAACCCACACTGGTCAAGACTCATAAACATAAGCAGCTGCAACTTCTCTCTAATCGAGTATTCTGCAGTACCCAAACATTGTAATTACAAGAAACACAATGAACAATTATTCTGTAGGGTCAAACTTGTATCACACAAGAACAATCACATTTAGTCAGATGTAAAAGTCCTTGCAGCCCAGTATCCTGCCTTGAACAGCAACAGAATGGAAAAGAGAACTCACAGTGATAATCTCAGCATCTGGCCATCAGAAAGTTCAAGGTTGGCAAAACAAGCAATGATGTGAGGTTGACAGTTTTGACTGATGCCACTCTACACAGCTAAGAGCTTACATGCACCCCAAATTACCTGTAATAGCCTCCAGCATTCCACAGCTTTCACAGCTGGATGGCAGCCCACAAGAGCTTACACCTGCAAAGACTGGAAAAACCCAACCCAAAACAACCAACAACTGGACTGATTTAATAAGAGCTACTTTTGAGCCTTAGAGAAACAGAACTTCTGACTTTCTATGACTAAAGAGCCAATTCACAGATCTGAAGGAATATCACAGGAATGTGGGTTTACAAGGCAATACAGCAGTGAATTCTGCATCTTTTCCTTTCCAGTTCTACTACAGATTTACCAGCAGAGGGGGCAGACAGCTGTGCTGCTGGAGTTATGCTGGGCCATTACCAATTCCAGACATAATTTTTGGTACCTTTCCTCCCACAGACTAAGGCTGCAGCTTCACAACACTCGGGTGATTATGAATTAGTCAGGTTACACACCACCTTTTGCATACAGATTTGTACCCTGTCTCCAAAATCACAGAAGATCTCCCTTGGAGCTGCAGCAGAACCAGTAGCAGTAAGTCTACAATGTTTTAATAAAAAAAATAACCTACAAACATCCACTGCATGATTCACATTAAAAGATACAGTAATAATTATGTCTTAAGATCTTTCACAATAAAAGTGTAATAGTTCTCCAACAGCAAATTGGAGAAAAATCAAATGCAGAGATTAAGAAGTATTCCTTACATGCCTTAGTTCACTTTTAGCCTTTTGAGAGGTTTCCTGTATCAAAACAACCCTCTGTGGTTACAGGATTATAGTGTAATAATAATGCACTGCACTGTTAATTTATGCCACTTACTAGGTCTGCTGCATGTTCAACAAAGATACTGTTTCCAAATTTGATCTTCTGTATGATTTCTCTTGGGACATCTGCACGCAGCTTGTGTTGTTGATCTATGAGTTGCTGCAAACGTTTGCTTGGGAAAACATCTTCAGTGCAAATGTAGACAGCTCCTACAGGCAGGGAAACCCCAGTGTTAGCACAGGGCTGACACACACAGATAAACACATCTGTGCAAATGCAGACAGCTGAGACGGGCAGGGAGTAGCACAGGGCTGACAGATAAATACATCTTCTGGGGAACCCCCCCGTGCCACTCACAGCCATACTGGATCAAAGATGAACCCCCTCAGCACCTCCCTAAGGCTGGCAGGGGCTGCCCGGGGGGCACAGGCCGGGGGGGCACAGGCCGGGGGGCACAG
>JAOEGS010023175.1:0-13960 GCA_025447755.1 Corythornis vintsioides
CCCACTCCCTCATCTCACCTGGCCTCTTCCCGCTCCGCTGGCAGGGTCTTCTCCTGGCTCTTGCTGCTGCCGCTACTAGCAGGGCTGCTCTCCGACATGGGCCCTACGTGGCTGATGCTGTGAGGGGGAGGAGGAGGGTGCTCTTTGCCCCTCCTCCTCCTCACACCCCAGATGGGGATGATGAGGGTAGAAGGGTGAGTGTGGTCAGGGTAGGGCTGTGGGGCCATGGAAGGGGAGGTTGCAAGGAGTCAGGACACCTGGCTGTGAGATGAGCCCCCTACAATGGGTGCTGGAGCTGTGGTAGGAGCCATGACAGGGAGGTCACCCTTACCCCAGGGCAGGTGTCCCTGTACCTGACATTGCAGGATGGTGTCTGCTTCTGGTGCTTGCGGAACCAGGTGTGCTGGGCCCGGCGGCACTCGCCCTCCCTGATGAAGCCATCTCTGTCCTGGTCCAGGGCAAGGAAGGCCACCCGCGCCCGCTCCCGCTCCTTGGCCGTCAGCAGCCGCAACAGCGCATTCTGGGGGGGCAGAGAGGGGAAGGGGGAGCGCTCACCCCATGGGAAATCCCCCTGCTCTCACGCGCCATGCTGAGGGGTCTCCCACCCTGTGTGCCACAGCCATGGGAGGCAGCCCCAGGTGCCATGGCTGTGGGTGCTGCTCATGGAGACAGCCCTGGGTGCCATGGCTGTGGGTGTCGCCCATGGGAGGCAGGCCCCAGGTGCCATGGCTCTACCTGTGGGCGCAGGTTCTGCAGCAGCTGGATGGACTCGTGGGAGAGGAAGTCATGCCACTCGATGTGCCCCTTCTTGTCAGGGTCCAGGGCGGAGAACTGCAGGGCTGCCTGCTCCTCCTGTGCCTCGGCCATAGGCCGCTCAAACTGCTGCTTGTGCACCAGGTGCTTGTAGTGCAGGAAGTCATCCAGGGTCAGGCATGTCTCTGCAGGGGGCAGGTCAGCTGTGAGGTTCCTGGGGAGGGGGGACCCACCTCCCCAGTGCCACCCCAGCCATTGGAACCTGACATGGGGAGGGTCCACACCTGGAATGATCTTGCAGTGCTGCAGGGTCTCCATCAGGCTGTACATTTCTTCCTCCGTCAGCAGGAGGTTGAGGTTGTCCTGGGGTAGGGGGGCAGAGAAGAGCCATGGGGCAAGGTCACAGGGTGGGGACAGAATTCAGCACTGCTCCAGCTGAGGCACAGTGCCATATGTCACCCAGGGGTGCTACAGTGGGGTGGCTCTGCAGCCCTGGGATTTGGGTGCCATTCCAGCTTTGCCATAGCTCCTCTTGTGCCTAGCAGTACATCACCTGCCAAGGTGCTGAGGGGTTGGCTGCTGGGGCAGGGTGGTGGTGAATGGCCACTGTCCCCCCTGCTCCAGTGGCCCCCCATCAGCTCTAGCAGCTCAGCAGGAGCTGGGGAGCAGGAGGTTCCCCATCGACCTGGGCCAGGCCACAAGATGGGACCCTGCTCACATCTGCACTGGCTGTGGCTTCCCAGGGAGCACCCACAAGTGTCAGGAGCCCAGAGACCCCCCCGCAGGCACTCACGCAGTAGTAGCAGCTCCAGCCTGTCTCGGTGTGCGCCGTCTCTGCCATCTCCAGGGCACTGTCGTTCTGCAGGTACCCCATACGGCGCAGGCAGCCGTCGTGGTACACCCGGCTGCAAACACGGCAGGGGAAGAGGCTCTCAGCTGTCCACACCTCGCAGATCTCACACATCTCGTCGTTGATAACCTGGGGAGAGACAGGCAGCTTCTCAGAGGGGATGACTTCTCAAGGTGGGAGGCAGGGTGGTGCTTTGTGGGTGGGGATGAATGCAGAAGGGAAGAGGGGCTGGGAAGGGTGGGATTGTGTGGAGCTGACGTAGCAAATATATGGATGATGGGTTCATAGGAGGGAATGGTTAGAGGAAAGTGGGTGGGTTTGTGGGGATGAACAGAGGATGTATGGGTCCTTCTGCAGGGTTGGCGAAGCTGTGGGGTTGTATGTTCTCTGGGGTGTAGCATTGGAGGTGTGGATGTCTGGGCTGTGAGGTTGTAGGTTGGCTTGTCTTTAAAGTTCTAGTGTGGGTGGGTGGAAATGCTGGTCTTTGAGTTGGCTGGTTGAAGGTGCGGATGGGTAAACTTTAAGGCTGTAGGTGGGCTGGGGTGTGGGCTTGTTGGAATGGGTGGATAGATAAGCAGGGCCATTGGTGTGGATAGGTAAGCTGCAGGGTTGTGGGTATGGGTGGATAAAGTTTTGGGTTGTAGATGGGCTGGGCTGTAAGAGTCATAGGTGTGGATAGACAGGTTGAGTTGTAGGCTCGCTGGCTGAACCCTGACAAACATGTAGATTGCATTGTCCTTCTCCCTTCTTCAAAGCTGGAGCTGTATGTGCCCAGCAGTGACCTCTCCAGGATACCTTGGGGTCCCTTCAGGGCACATCTGACCAGTCGCATGCTCGTCCCTGCTTGGCATCTCCAGCTGCCCAGTCTGGCCCCTGGCCCTTCCGAGCCTTCTCCATGGGGCTTTGCTGAGCCCGAGGAGGCCACCACTGACTGCCAGGCACTGGAGACACTTGCACAACCCTGGGTTCTCCCCTGTGCATCTCCAGAACCATTCTCAAGCCCATCCCTCCTTCCCAGTCTTCATGTTCCATCTGCTCACCTGCTCCTGCTGCTCCAGGCTGATATCGGGAGGCTCGTCATCATGCAGCTCCCTCTTGGGCCGGATGAAGGCAGGGGGCTTGAACCTGTTGGCTCGATCAAACTCCTCTGGCTCCACGCCCCGGCCATCCCGCAGGCGTTCCCAGGCCGCCTTGCTGGCACTGCTCTCCTCCAGCTGGGAAGGTCCTGCTGATGCATCCTCCTCACCCTCCTGCACCGCCTGCTCCAGAGTCCCCCGGCGTGTGGCCCCTGCCTCCGCCCGCCGCCTTGTTGATGGCTGCTCCCGCAGCCCATCCTTGAAGGCTGACACGGCCAAGCTGACCTTCTGCACCTTCTCTACCGTCTGGCGCCTGGACATCAGCACCCCCATGGCTCTGGAGGGGGAAGGAAGGTGCTCAGTGATGAGGCTTTGAGGTGCAATGCTGGTCTCCAGCCCTGCACCATTTCCCCAGCCTGAAAAAGGTGTCCTGGTGGTCTTCCCGCAGCTGCTTGGGGAGCAGGGCAGGGAGAAACAAGCGCTCCTTGAACATGGTGGTGCTGGTTTCAGGCATGGTGGCCATGGGGAGATGGATATGAAGTCACATAGAGATCAGACCATGGAGGAGCTAAGTGTTGGCAGGGGTGTGGGACAGCAAGCAGGGAGCTGGTTTCAGGGCACTCTGCCTCAACCATCCTTGTCCTGTAGACTCCATCTTAAGAAACACATCCAGGCTCTTCCTATGCCAGATCAGTAAATCCCAGAGGGCCTGGGACCAGCTGTAACCCTGCCCTTTCCTCACACAAATCCCATTCCACCTTGGAAAAAGCCTCTTTGGTCAGCCAAGGGCAAGAGGTGTCCTCCTAGCAGCTCTGCCCAGGGCTGTGACATAGCAGAGCTGGTGCTGAGTTTCACACCTTCCCTAAATGTCAGTTCACCCCCATGGTGTCTCATGGGCTCACATGCTTGTTTGTACGTGTGTGTGGTCCTGCTGCCCCAACAGCTGCGCACCCCACACCGTGCACTAAGATGTGGGTGAGGGCTGGCTCGCAGCACAGAGCCTCGCAGAGAGGCTGGGCCATGGGAGGGCTGCGGGGGTGCAGGAGGGGGGTGAGCAGTGCAGGAGTTTGGGGTGCATAGGCCCCACGAAAGGTGTGTTAGGGTAAAATGGAGAGGGCAACTGCAGCAGCAATAGCATCTTGATCTCCATCTCAACACAGGTGGGCTGAAGCTGAGGAGAGGCAGCATTTTGCCTGAAGCGTGGGGCACAGCATTCCCCCGATGCGAGCCCCAGCACCGCTGGGTTGGTGTTGTGGAAAACGCTGCAGCCCTGGGTGGCTTGCAGCCGGTGCCCGGGGACCGGGAGGCAGCACACGCTGCCCGTGCGAGCAGAGAAGGACCTTGGAGCAGCCACCCCCCGCCCTGCCGGCCTCGGCAGAGAATCCCCAGATAGCGAGATAATGAGCAGCACTTGCTTGCAGGGCGGGATCCCGCTGCTATGGGGAGGACATGGCACTACGGGCATTGCCAGGGCAGGGTAATTACGGCTGCCTGTGTCAGCGGCGCCGAGGGGAGGGTGCTGGCTGGTTGCACCCCAACACCACCGTGAGCACACGCACGTGATTTCCCAGCCTCCCCCCCAACCAGTGAGGGACCATCTGCGCGTAGATTCCCACGCGTGGAGCCGGGTGTGCAACACGTGTGGGCTCTGTCTCTTGTCGGGGGGTCCCAGCCGCATGCACACGCATGGGTGGGGGCATGTGCACCCCATCAGCCCCCACTGGTGCTGGTGCCTGGCGTGCTGGGGCTTTGCACAGGTGGGAGGTGTGTGTCCAAGCCATGGCAACAGCATCCCTGCAGCTGTGCCAGCAGGAGGGAAGACACTTGAGTGTCTCTGCCTCCCTGCTGTGCTGTCACCCCCTACCCTGGGTGGTTCAGGATTCCTTCAGCTGATGGGAGGATCAGCTCTGCTGCTGGGCAGCATGGCACCTCTGCCTGCAAGCTGGTGGGGTCCCCCCCTTTGCAGGTCCCTGCAACACCCATCATGGGCCAACCTCCTGTCCAAAGCTGGATTAGAGGCAGGGAGAAGAGGGCTCAGAGGGGCTGGGCTTATGAAAAAGAGCCAAAAGAGTGTTGTGGACCTCAGTTCTTGTCACGACAGTCCCTCTAGTAGCTAAACTGGTGCTTGTGATCCCCAGAGTGCTGGCAGCATCTCACAGTGCCATGGGGCTCCAGGTGGACCATCCCCAGCCACCCTGTGATGTGGCTGTGCAGCCCAGGCAGCAGCAGGGCAGCTGATGTGTGGGCCTGTCGGAAAAATGAAGTTCCCTTTGTCTTCATGGTGTGGTTGGTCCCCTGCCCCACACCACTGCTGGAGGATCCTAGCCATGTTCCTGTCTTTAATCCTCCCCAAGGCCACATTCTTCCTTGCCCCAGTTAGTGCCACTGGCTGCTGCAAACCTGGAGTCTGGCTGTCACTCATGTCATAGCTTGTGTATGTTCTTAGCCCCACTGGCTAAGTCCCCCCCATGTCCCTGCTAGTTCTGTACAGCTGTCTCCTGAGTGGCCTCACTCCAAGCTGTGACTACAGACCTCACTACCTTTCCAAAAACCCCAGTGCTCCCCAGACACCCCAAACCTCTACAACCTCCAGGACCTGCCAGACCCCTTGGCTGTGTGGGGTGGGACATCAGCCCTACATAGACCATGGTCCCAGCTCATGGTTGTTCCAGGCTTGAGGGTTCCTGTCCCTTCCAGGGACCCCTGGAAGTGGAGAGGTGGGACCAGAGGCACCCTTGCCCCACAGAAGACCAATTAGTCGAGTGGCCCTATTGTCCCAAGGTATAGTTGGGGGATGGTGTCTCCCCTGCTATTTGTGGCCACCTCCTGAGGCATCTGACAACCAGTCAGGTCCCCCATGTCACTGCCTGTGTCACCTTGGCCCAAAGTGCTGGGACCTCAACTTTGCTGCCAGGTGCCAACACAGGGACTATTTTTAGGTTACCCCCACAGAGGAGTTAAATCTGGGCAAGGGCTGAAGCTGCCCACAAACATCCAGCTCCACTGAGCCCCGCTGTCACCGGAGGCAGTTACAATGAGTGGTGGGCATCTTCCCATCCCCTTTTCTTCCCTTGCCCTGACATTCTGCACTCATGCCCTGTTCCATGGGCAGCACCCATTCGCAGCATTGTTCTGATAGGGATTTGCTCCTTGCTGCTTCATCTCTGCAGCAAAACACTGATCTAGAAAGCATTTAATCCTTCTAGCACCCATGGATTCATCCTTCGAGCCCCACACAGATTTCTGTGTGGGGAAACTGAGGCACAGATGAAAGTCTGGTGCAGCTGTCATAGGGATCAGCCTGCTTTAGGCAAGTTTGGGGTACTGGTGGGACAGAGCTGGTGGCCAGCATGGAGGTACCCTCGGAGAAGGAGGCAGGGCAGAACATCCCAAAGCAGAGAGCCAACAGTCTCCGTACAGATCCAAAATCTCCTCTCCCCCTGGCAGAGGGAGCACCCGTGGCTCATGCTGGGTTTATAGGATGCCAAATTTGTCTACAAGGGTGGTAGTGGGTGCAGGGCGGTGGTTGATGTGTGGGTGGGTGCAGCGCAGTGCAGCTGGGGCATTGTGGTGGCTGGGAGCACAGGATGGATGCACCGGGGAGCAGTGCAGGGTGGATGTGTCTGGGGTGGATATGCTATGGCGTGGCTAGCAGCACGGGGTGGGTGTTATGGCCCAGCAGAGGGTGTGTGGGCTGGGGGTGTTGCAGCGGCTGTAGGCATAGTGTGGGTGGTGGCTTTGGGTGCAGGGATGTTGCAGCAGCTGTGGGTATGGGATGGTGTCTGTGGTGGTCGGGGGCTGCACAATGAGTGTGTTTCAAGGGCCATGGGTGCAGGGGGAACTGTTGAGGTGACTGGCAGTGCCATGGGGAGCAGATGGCACAAAGCCATAGGGCCCATAGGGTTGGTTGTTGCCTCCCTGTCTGCCCCCTGCTCATCCAGGCTCACCTGCCCCATGATGCGTCCTTGGTGCAAAGTCCCCACAGCACACCAAGGGTTATTGGGCTGATGCATGCCTTCATCAGAGTCTGTGGCAACCCCTGCACTCCCCTTCAAGAGGATGCAGCAGGGGTGTGCCAGGAGCAGGACTCCTCCCTGGATAGTCTCCCAGGTCTCTTCCCTGCCCTTACCAGGCTCACGGTGTTTTTTACCCCTCTGTGTTGTGCCTACCTGGGAGCAACATTAGGAACCCGATATGGAGAACATCCCAGGGATTCCGGAGGCCATGGCAGCCCAGTCCCAGGGCTCAGTCTGAAGGGCATCAAGCAGGTCTGGGAGCAGCTGCCGTGGTTCTGGCACAGCCCTGCCTACCCTGCCAGCCAATAACTGCCTGGAGCAAGAGGAGCCCAGCAGTGCAGGCAGCAGGCTCTGTATGGGGGACTCCACATCCCACCTCTGTGAGCCAGTTGGGGATGCCCAGGAGAGTCTGGAACACCCCCTTGTCTCCTTTCCCTGACAGATGGCACGTGCTGGGACTGTGGCACTGCTGGGGCTGCTGCTGCTACGAGATGACCTGGTTGCCATAGGGCAGGGGGGTCTGTGGCTGATGGTACCATCTCCACCCTCTGCAGAGGTGCAGGAGCCCAGTGAGGAGGTCTGGGAGGTGGCTGGAGTCCCAGATGCACTGTGTCCCTCTCCTGGGGACATTGAGCCAGTGGCTGATCTCCGTGCTGGCTCAGGCTGTCTGTCCTGCCGCGCCATGGCAGATTTTATAGGTGTGTCGCATGTTTCCGTCTCCCAGAGGAGGATGAAAATGCTGTAACAGCAGAGTCCCTTCCCCTGCAGCAGACACATGTCCTGCCCAGCTCCCCACTTCTCTTCTTTATCTCCCTCCCCAACCTGTCTCCCCTGCACCCACATGCAGACCTCAATGCCTAGGTAGGACCCTCCCATTCTATCTGCAACCTCACTCCCAGGCATCCCATCCCACGAGCACCAGGACCTCAGGGGCATCAGGACGACCCACCCACGGGTGTCATGACATGCAACCAGACCATGCCATTCACCAGGAGAAGTGCCAACAGTGGGAAAAAAAGCCACTTACCAGAATCAGCGTCCGTCTGGGGAGCACGAGCCCTAGAAAGCAGTCCACATGATGTCCATCGTGGTTGCCACTGGCCACAACCCCCTCTCCACTTGCGGGTGCTCACTGCATCCCGCACCCCACATCCAAATCCCCCTTGGGGGATGGAACGGTGAGGCTGGTACCCGGGGAGCCAGAGCCCTGCACTTGCTGCCGGAGGATGCAGGAGACAGCGAGATGCTGGGAGCGGATGCCTGTGTCTAGCGCACACACACACACACTCACACACACACACACACACACACACACACACACACACACACACAGAAGAAGCAGGGAGCTTGTGACTGGGGCTGAGCAGATGCAGCCTGGTTTGCTATCCCTGTACCAATTGCTGCCTGAGCTGTGTTAAACAGATCTCTGAGACACGAAGCATTTTTTTAACCGGGCTGACGTTGGCTGGGAGATACCAATAAAAGCTTTTGCTGCATCTCCTCTGGTCCCCAGGGCCAAACTGCCTTTCTTCAAGACAGCCTCAAGGACTATAAGAGATGGGGCTGCATCTGTGGAGGAACAAAGATCTCCCCTGACCACCCCACCAGGGTCTTCCCCAGACACAGCATCTCAGCCACAGGCTACCAGCAACTGCTTTAACCCAGTGCCTGCCAGTCAGCACTGTGGGCAGGCTGTTCTCCCCATGCTGGGGTGCATCAGGGGTATGGTGACTCCTGGCTATGTGCAGCTTGTATACCTGGTACAATTCAACACCAGGGGGTTCTCCTAATCCCCAGGGCTGGGTATCACCACATGGCTGCAGCAGGCTGGGGGCTTGCAGAGGGTGTGAGGGAAGTGATGGGGCAGGAGGGAGGATGCTGACCTGACAGAGGAAGACAAAGCCCTGATGTGGCACTTCTGAGAGTGGGGTATCTGCATCATCTGCTTCCCCAGTCTGTCACGGTGGAGATGGTCTCTCAACCCCCTGACACCACCCTGTGAGGGGTTACTGATGGCTGCGGAGGTTGTGCTTTCCCCTTCAAGAGCTGGCAGCTGTGCCTGAGGATGATTTAGTGTGTAAGAGCCTCTGAGCCCTCCTAGGAACAACTTATAGTCTTGGGATTAGTGATAAAGGTTCAAGCAGAGGAGCCTGAGTGGTGGAGATGGCTTCAGAGCTGCTCTGCTGCTTGACCAGGTTGGATATAGTGAGTCCTTTCCTGGTCAGGGGAGAGGGTTGCTCTGCTCATCCCCACTACACCACTACACCATTGCTGTCCCTAGGATGCTGCTGGGGGGGTAAACCCCACTTCCCAGCCTGACATCCTGGCCATGACAGACCCTGTGCCCTCTGTAAGGCAGGGCCTATCTGGGCTCTGTGCATGACCCTCCAGCCTCATGGAGGAATGGACTTGTGTACATGAGTGCAGTGGTTTGTGTGTCTGCAGTGGGGCTGAGGAAGCTTTGGCAGAACAACCAGAGGGATTGGAGAGGTGTTTCCTTTGCCATGCCGTGAACATGGGAAGCCTGGTGTGAGAGCCATGGGATAAAGGACTGTTTGATGGCTGAAGTTTGCTGGCTACTGGGAAGTGAGAAGCACCATCCCTGAGGTCTTCTCCACCTCTGAAAAAACTTGTGCTGGACCCAGCATCTGATGGCTCTGCTGTGTCCTGCCTCCTCAGGAGCAAGTAAGTGGCTGAGTCAGGGCAGCCTCAAGGGTGCTCCCAGCACCGGTATTTGAAGCAGGTTTGCTCCAGCTTGTGCCACACTCTGGTGCCAGGCTGGTCCCTGACCCCTAACTTCTGCTCCTCAACCTCTGCCAGCTTCTCCCTAGGCCTGTGGGCATGGACACTGGTTCCACAATACCAATACCTCCATGAGAGACCCTTCCCACTCCCACACATCTCAGATACGAGTGAGCTGAGACAATCTGCAGCTCACATCATCTGCAAGCAGAGCTGTGGCCTGGGAAAGGCAGTATCTGGGTGTTGTGCTGGGACCTGAGATGGTCCACAGCTCCTTTCCCTGTCGGGTGAAGATGCACAAAGACAGGCTGCAGACAGGATTTATCTGCTTTCTGCTTGTTGCTGTTAGATTCTGTCTCCCTTCACTTCATCAGCTTGCAGAACCTTGCAGAAAGCCTCACATTGCCTTTTCCTGGTCCAGGGTACCCCTGTGTCCTTCATCCTTTCCCAGGAATTCCCTTTGGCTTCCCTTTGGGGTGAATCCCATTTTGCATTATTTGTCCCAAGAGGTATGGTGGAAAGGTGCTGGTGTGCATGTGGTGGGGAGAAAGTGGAGGCCAGATGTAAATGAGGTCAGAGGAAAATATCTCTGCAGATGAACCCTGGCCCCAGAGGACAGGGGAAAAAGGGGAGGTGGTGGAGAAGCAATGTGCTGGCAGGCTGTGAAAAGCTTTAAGTGCCTCTACAGGGAGAGCCCTTGGCCCTAAGTGGACCTGTGGCCAAGTTCCTGGAAAATCAAAGGTGAGAAGCCTCAGTTCTGCTCCTGCTCAAGCTGCTGTAGGGCTTGGGGTCCCACTGCTGTCTGCCCTGGTGCTCTGAGATCTCTTTGTAGCGAGGCTGTACAACCCCAGTGACAGGCCTGGCTGAGCTTGGGATATGGAAGCTCCTTGACACTCCTTGGATTGCATCAAGGCCCAGCTGGTGGGTGCAGTATCCCACCAAAGGAGAGCTGCAGCGCAGACCTGCTTCTGCAATGAGCATCCAGCAGCTTCTGCCCTGTGCAATATGGATACTCTCACATACCCTGAGGAGACGAACGACATAGTTCCCTTGCCCTCTCTGAGAAACCACAGTGTGGCTGGGCCCCCTTTGGCACGGGTGCAATGGCAATAGGCTGGGAACGCTCTTGGCAGAGCCAGCAGCACCGGACTGCTGGAGGAGGGCTGCAGGGGCGGAGGTGAGAGCTGAGCTCCAGTGGGAATATGCATTTTCGTCAGCTCCCCCCTCTTCCCCTCCAAAATCTCTCATGACGCCCGCGTGTAGGTCACTGGCTGCTGCAGCGACGCGGCGTGTGGGCTCACCATCTGTGGCTGCTTCTGGAGCCTGCCGCCTGGGAACGCCGCCTCGTTCCACCCTGGATCGCCCCAGCTCCTGCCTGGTCCCCGGTCCCAAAGCCACCAGCACCCTGGGGGATGTTGCACCATGAAGGGTTTGCTTTTTGATGGAGGGGGACTTGACCTTTTGGCTCCTGCCAAGAAGCAGGAGCAGCAGTGGCGGGGCACCTGCGCAAGCCGGTGTTCCTGCCAGTCAGTGGGGGGGTGATGAAAAAGAGAACTTGTCAAAATAGTGAGATATCTTTTTTTTAGGAGATTACAAGTTTGCCTGATGGAGATAATGGTGTTGATGCACTGCGGGGAGGGTTCGGAGTGGCATCGGCACACCTCGCAGCAGCTGGTTCAGGAAGGGAGGATGATGCCAAAATCAGCATGAAATGGGATAAAAACTGGCTGCCTGATGGGCTGCTGTGTAAAACTGCAGGCAGGGAGTGGCAGAACATCGCCCGTCACTGCGAACAAGCAGTGCAGGAGCAACTCTGTGAACTAAGGAGGCCATGTCTGGTTCCCTCCAGCTGTCCCAGCCTGTATGTAGTCATGGAGGTGAAGTGGCTCTAGACCCATGGACCTGATTTCAGCAGCAGACACAATCCCACTCTCTACCAGCACACAACTGGGACAGCTCCTGACGCTGCTTGCAGACAGCACCTCCCAAGGCAACCAGCCATTGGCTGTCCTTCATGTCCACTGACAGCTGTCCCTTCATCTCTGCCCCTGGGCGCTCACAGATGCTCATCGGTGGCTGTCCATCAATGCAGGTGCCATGGTTGATGCTGATGACTGCCTGTCACACTCCAACTGCCAGGCCAATTCATTGACACAACACCCAGCCATTGATGCAGCTATACTCTGGTGAGCCCATACCCTGGCAGTTCAGCCTTTGGTCCCTACAGCCTCTGGTTCCCTGCAGCCCAAGCCTGATGCTGGAGTTGGGCTGTAGCCCTGTGATGCCCACCCTAAAGTGTTCAACCTGCTTCCCCTGGCAGGGGACAGATCTCTGGAGTTGCCCCTCACCCTAGGCTGCTCTGACACCTCCCCCAACTCCTCTTCCCATCAACAGTCCCCCCACCTGAGTCGAGCTGCAGTGCCAACACCATTGGAAACTGCTGATAGGATGGTGGCTGCTCTGTGGCTCCTACTCCAGCATTCACCCTGCTGTGAACAGCAGGAAGCTTAGAGGAACAGGGATGGGGATGGCAGGTATTGACTTTCTCCCTGCCCTGGGTGACCAGGGTGCCTTGAGCAGGAGCTGCCAGATGGTGCCCAGCATGGACACAGCCCCTCCTTTAGTCCCATCAGCAGACGTGTGGTAACGAAGCGAAGTAGGTTAAGACACCGTGGATGCTGGCTGTGTGCCTTGCGGCCGTGGTACCGTGTTTGTTTGCTCTGAATTTTTCCCTCCCGTACTGGGGCTGGAGGGCAGAGCTCTTGCAGAGCATAATTACTGAGCAGCCTTGTGTGCACTGTCATGGTGCAAGGGCTGGTTTTGCCTACTTCCCTAGAAGATTTTGCAGCACCCAAAAAGTCTCCAGTACAAAAGCTTGGAGGATCATTTTCCTAATGAATTTGTTTATCTCTGCAGGACCTGGGAGTTTGCAGTCGTGGTCTGTCCAGATACATGTGGTAGATGAAATACCAGTCAGGACAGGGTCAGGCACTGGTTTGCATGAGTAGGAGGCAGCTTTCCTTTGCCCAGCTGCAAATTTGGGCAGAGTTCCCACTCCAGACTGACCCAATGTCCCCTCCTGGGGCATGAGCATATTGTGCTGCCTGGGGTGGTTTTCGCTCTGACCAGACCCTTTGGTTGGTGCAGAGCTGAGTGCTGCTTCCCCCCATCTCCATCTGCATCTGATGCAGCCCTACCCTCACTGCCGTGTTCTCCCTTCACCTGGGCTGAATCATGGCAGCCCCAGATCTGCTGATGTGCAGCCTGGTCCCTGCTGGGCACCTGTGTTAGGACCTGGGGAAGGGATACAGAGGAAGAATGTGGTCTGACAGTGCAGATGGGTGCCAAAGTGCCCCAATGGGAGATGGGAGGAAGCAGGGAGGCAAAGCAGGTGGGAAGAAACCTACACCCCATCCTGCCCAAGAGGACATATACTGGGGTTTGGGGCCTGCAGGAAGGTGCTCCCCAAGGGCAGCTGCCTGAGCTTAACCTGGACTGCCCTTCCTGGGGATGGCATATCCCTGCAGAGCATCTGGGGCATGGAGCTATGGGTCTTTTGACCCTGTCCCTGCAGCTGGCAGCTCACCAAGCCTGCCCCTGATGTGATGAGGATGCTCCCTCCTGACAGATAATAACTGAGCACTTTAGAGCTCTCTAATCTAGCAGCACTCTTTCAGGCATTAGCTAAATGACCCTCTTCACAGGGCCACTCCAGCTAGCTCCCAGTGAGCAGCTGTCCCTCCTAGTCTGTCCTCTCCCCTCCATCTGCAAGTCCCCAGAAAGGGTCAAGGCCAGACCCCATGGCTCTCCAGGAACTGCTGTCCCCTTGCCATGTGTAGGGACATGAGTGTACCCAAATAGCAGAGCCTGGTGCAGTGACTTGTCCCCCAGCACACTGCATGTCTCTGGAGAGCAGGGAGACATGGGAGAAGCCCCATGCTTGGAAGCATTCAAGGACAGGTTGGATGGGGCTCTGATCAGCCTGCTGTAGTTGCAGATGTCCCCGCTCCCTGCAGGGGGTTGCACCAGATGGCCTTTAAAGGTCCCTTCCCACCCAAAACAGTCTAATATTCTCTGGTTCTCTGAAGCCTGGGGCTGGGGAGAAGAGTCGAGGCTGGGATGACAGGGGGAGAGTGTGGACTGGACCATGGATGGTGCATGGTTTGCAGCTGCATTGTCCCAGTGCCAACTGTACAGCAACTCGCAAAGGACGTATGCATCCCCACAGGGAGGCACAGGCAGGGATGCCAGCCCTCCCTGCTGCCCTCCCTTGCCAGCCTGGCTGCCCCCCCTGGCAGTGTCACCCGTTCCCACGCCCTCACTTGGTGGGGCCATCTCTCCAAAGGCATCTTCATGGAGGAGCTTTTCAAGTGGGAACGGAAACGCCTAATGAAGGCCGACTTCATTAACCGGGTCTGTCATGGGAATGATTGCTGCCTTCCTGAGCTGCTTTATGAGCAATAATGCTGTGGAGAGGAGAGGAGAGGAGAGGAGAGGAGAGGAGAGGAGAGGAGAGGAGAGGA
>JAOEGS010023177.1:0-35665 GCA_025447755.1 Corythornis vintsioides
CCCCTGCTCTGGCAGGGGGGTTGGACTAGATGATCTTCTAGCTCCCTTCCAACCCCTGACACTCTGTGATCCTGTGATTCTTTCAGCCTGCACAGGCTCCATCCCCTCCCTCGGGGCTTCCCCAGGGTCCCTCAGCCCAACTCAGCCCCCATGCTGAGGGCGAGGCCAGGCAGTGTCCACCTTCTCCCCACCCCTGCCCGGCCATCGGTCCCCGGAGCAGACAGCACAGTCCCCGGGGCGATGCTACAGCAACCCCTCGGGGGTGGTGGCTCCTGGCACGAGCAGGGACTGGCAGCCACTGCTGGGTTGTTTGGGTGCCAAGAAAAACCCCGGCACAAGCCGCCCTGGCCGAGGCAGTTTTATTTACAGCACAAGACACCCTGGCCGGGCTGGTTGGTGGCACCAGGGCACGCTCCAGATGTGCATCCAACACTAAATGTCCACGAAGAAGTAAAAAAAACCCAAGACAGTCACTTGTCCCCTCCCTGGGGACGTGGCAGAAGCGACATCACCTGAGGCAAGCCCAGGCTGGGGGCTGAGCCTTCAGCCACCCCCCTCCCCCCAGCATGAGCAGAGCCCCCCTCTTTGCTCCCGCAGCACCGGGGTGTTTCTGGGACACGATCCAGGGAGGCCCCGCTGGGTATCAGGGTTCAGCAGCCTCTCTCGGGGGGCCGAGCTCATCCCCCAGCCCCTCACCGTGCTCCTGACCCCGCCGCCGCGTCCAGCACTCCCGCAGCTCCTGGTACAGCTCCTGGTGCTCCTGCTTCCAGCGCCTGAACTTCTCCGACGTCAGCTCAGCCTCGCCCAGCAGCTGCTCCAGCGCCTGCAGCTCCGCCAGCTTCGCCTGCCAGGGGGGAGGCAGCGATTGGGGGTGGGGATGTTGGGGGGTGGGTGGGATGGGAGTGGCAGGGGGCTGCGGGATCCCACCTTGAGCGTGCTCTGCAGAGCCCGCACGGCGTGCACCCTGTCGTTGATGCGGGGGTTCTTGTTCCGCCGGAGGAAGGATTTGCGGCACTGCTCCCGCGACAGGAACCGCTGCTGCCCCATCAGGGAGACCCCGCCCTGCTTCAGGCACCGCACCAGGCTCTCCAGATCCTCCCCGGGGGAGTCTGCGCGACGAGAGACTTAGAGCAGGGGGTGGGCAGCCCCCCCAAACCCCCTGGGGAGCCCTCAAACCCCCTGGGACCACCCCCAAACCTCCTGGGGTCACCCCCAAACCCCCTGAGGCTGACCCCAAACCCTCTGGGGAGCCCCCAAACCCCCTGAGGCCGTCCACAAATCCCCTGGGACCATCCATAAATCCCCTGGGGCTGACCACAAACCCCCTAGAGAGCCTCCAAACCCTTTAGGGCCACCTCCAAAACCCCTGGGCCTGCCCCCAAACCCCCTGGGACCACCCCCAAACCTCCTGGGGTCACCCCCAAACCCCCTGGGGCTGCCTTCAAACTCCCTCGGCCACCCCCAAACCTCCTGGGGAGCCCCTAAGCCCCCTGGGGCTGACCCCAACACCCCTAAGGCCACTCCCAAACCCCCTGGGGCTGCCCCTCAACCCCCTGGGAAGCCCCCAAACCCCCTGGGGTCACCCCCACGTGTCTCCCTGTCCCAGGAGAATCCCAAGATGCTCCACATTTCAATCTCAACTACATCCCAACTCGAGTTACCCTCCTTTCCCAGCACAGATAGGTGGGAAAAGGTGTCCCTAACTTCATCTTCAGGGTGACAGGGTGACTGGTGTCACCTACCCATGGGTGAGCAGGGCCGGGGGCTGCCCTGGGGGCTGCTGGTTGTGCTGCTGGGCTCGCTGCTGGCTGGGAAGAGCTGGGCTTTGTCTGGGGTGTTCTGCAGCCTCTTCTTTGGCTGAGAGAGAGACAAAGTGGGAGATGGGACGAGATGAGAGAGACGAGGTGAGAGATGGGATGGGATGAGATGAGAGAGACAAAGTGGGAGGTGGGATGAGGATCCTCCCACCAGCTCCCTGGGATGTCCCCTCGGGCCACTCACCGAGTCACGGCCGTGCCTGGGGGACTCCTCATCGGGGTCCTCTGCTTCTGTCTCGCTGTAGCAGTCTGGAGGCCACGGGGGGAGGGAGGAGGAAGCCCCAGGCTGCCCTCCCAACCCTCCTCCCACAGAACATTTCTCCTATTTCCCCCAAATCCCAGGCAAAGCTCCCAGTGCCCCCCACACAGGGGGTGTAGCCCCAGCCCTGGCTGCCCCACAGCTCCCCACAGCATCCCCATCTCCCGTGGGGGAACCAACCCCTTCTCCCACCCCAGGAAGGGCCCGTTACCTTCCTCCCTGGCCTGGACCGACTGCTGGGCTGGTGGGTACTTGGTTTTGGCTGTTATTAGGTGACTGACCCACCTGGGGAGAGCAAGGACGTGCAGACAGACAGAGGGTCACGGCCAGCCCGTGGTGGTGGCCCTGGCACCACCTGGCACGATACTCACATGCTCAAATCAGCCAGAGTTTCTGCTGCGAAGATGAAGGGTTTGTACCTCTGGTGGGAGAGCTGGAAGACGCTGGAGGGGGAGGAGAACGAGGTGTTGACTTTGCTGCTGCCATCACCCAGCCCCCTGTTGAGCCTCCCCAGGCACTGCAGCCCCCTCATCCCAACCCAGCCCAGAGGCTGGGGCTTTGCCCTGCCCTCAGGGGTGCTCCAGTCCCCAGTCTCCTCCCAGTTAACACCAGCAGCACAACACACGTGTTGCTCAGAGCTCTCCTGGATTGCCAGCCCTGCGAGGACCCCAGCAGCCCCCTAAGGACCCCACCAGTACCCTGGGGACCCCTTTGGCCCCCCAGGGACATGCAGGTAGTACCCAGCAGGGTTCATTGGCACAGCATCCCTCCCTCCACCCCCAGCTGGCATGTCCACGGTGTGACAGACCCCACTCACTATTTCTTCTTCTGCTCCCTCGTGCTCTCCAGGTCGTAGGTGGCCACGTTGATGAGTCCTGCAGCCTTCTCATCCTGCCAGGGAGGACCAGGGCCCTTCACCACCCACCCAGGCTGCCCTGGCATGGGCATCAAGGTCACCCAGCTTTCCCCACTCACATTGGGGTGGTGGTACCAGTAAAGAGTGTGGCCTTTCAGCACAAACCAGCACCGTTTCCACTTCTGGGCCATGAATCCCACGTGGTCCTTCTTTTTCAGGAGCCAACCATCACAATCCACCCGGCCCAGGTCCCGGCAGGAGACCCGCCGGCGGCTCAGCCTGGTCGCCACTCCTGCTGCCCACAGCGTTGGGAAGGGGGAGGGGGGTCAAAAGCAGGGAAGGGGGAGCAGGGGGAAGAGTCCAGGAGAGCCCCCAGCCCCCCTATCCCAGCCCCAGCAGGGTCCTGCTCACCTTTTGGTCTGTGTCCTGTCTCAGGGCTACCCTGGGTGGGGAGACAGGCGGGTGGTTAGGGGTGGTGCAGGGGGGTGAGGGCAGCACAGTGTTAGCTCAGCACCCCCCCAGAAGCACCCACAGCCCCTTAGGGACCCCAGCTCACACACCCCACAGCAGTGAGCTTGGAGAAACCCACCCAGGCACAGGCATTTTGCCTTCCAGCAGGATTTGAAGTCCCACGTGTCCCCCCAGTGTCCACCCCTAGGCTCAGTGCTCCTCTCCCAGCAGCTCTCACCTCCCCGGGGAGCTCCCTGGGCTCTGCACCCCCAGCCCAGGGGGGTGCTGCCGTGGGGCTGAGCTCTGTGGGGCAGGGTCCAGCAGCACCAAGTGTGCCCGGAGAGCTTGGGGTGCCCGGTGGGGTGCCACCCTCCCACACTGCCTCCTCCTCTGCAGCACCTGCAAACAGCAAGTGGGGCTCAGGCCTCTCACCCTGGGGGGAGAAACCACCCAGACACCCCCCCTGCTCCTCTCCTACCACAGCCAGGCAGCCCCAGTGGCTCCCCCACAGCCCCTCGGGGCAGCCTCGGCTCCTCCTCTCCGTCCTCTTCGTCGGTGACAAGGTCTGGAGCAGAGTCTGGCCCTGATTCCAAGTCAGCAGCAGCACTGGGAGGGGGGGGGGAAAAAAAGGATCCCTTGAGCTGAAAACCACCGTGGGGGTGCCACTGTCGGGCTCTGACACCCACCCCAGGAGGAGGGGGGCTGGTGGTGGCAGCTGGTGGTTCAGTTCTGTCCTCCCTGCTCCCTGCCAGGGTCCTAGCCCAGCCTGACAGCTCCTGCCCAGCTCCCCTTTCCATTCCGGGAGAGAAGGGTCATGGCTAAATATAGTTTCAGCCCCATTAAAATGTTACCAAGTGAATGAAATCTAAACACAACTGCCTTTTTTTTTGTTGTTGTTATTCCTTAAGAGCACTGGGAGCTTCCCATAGGCAGCTGCTGGCACCTCTCTCCCTCCAAGGAGGAGCTGGGATGGGGTCTTGGGTGCACCCCAATCACCTCTGTGCTGGCCATGCTGGGGGTGTTGGGGGTCAGGGCTCACCTGGAGGTCAGGGACACGGGGCTCCCTGGGCATTCACTGCTCCTGGTGCCAGTGGGATCTGCAAATGCTCCCGGGAGCTGTGGGTGGAGTGTCAGGGTCAGTTCACATCCCACCAGGGTCCCCCAGGGCTTTAGGGACCACTGACTTGATAGGAGATGCCCGGCCTAAGCATCCCTGCCTGGTTTCCAGCACTGGGGCTGTACTGGGAGCACTGGGATCGCTCACCTGCTGCCTGGGAGAGGAGGGTGAACTGGGCAGGTCGAGGGGAATCTTCTTCAGCACCAGGGTCACCCCACTCGGCTTCTCCAGCAGCTTCTTCACCACGTTGACATGTGTCCAGCCCACCTGCTCACACCCCCTGGTGAACTGGGGGACAGCCCCCCCCACAGCTCCCACAACCCCAGAGCCTCCACTGGTAGCTCCTGTGACACCCAGACCTTTCCCAGCCACAGCTCCTGCATTCACAGGACCCATATTCCCCCAGGTCCTCCCAGCTGAAGGTCTCATGTCCCCCCCAAGCTCTCCCAGCTGCAGGTACCGTGTCCCCCCAAGTCCTCCTGCACACAGCCCCTGTCCCCCAAACCCTCCCAGCCCTGCAGCTCCCCGTCCACAACTCCACTGCCCAAACCAGCACCACCCTGGGGCCTCCCTGACTCACCACGACCTGCTCGTTGACCTGCACGATCTCATCTCCCGGCAGGATGCGGCCCCCGTGGGCAGCCAGGGCCTGGCACAGAGGCAAGTTGGGAGTGGGGTGCCCAGGCCTGGGTGCTCCCCACCCTCCCCAGCTAATCCACACTTGGGAGCTCTCCTGTCCACGGAGAACTGGGGGGTGTTAACCATTAACCAGCAGTCTGACCTTGCACAGCACTGGCTGGGGCACTGGTGGGACTGGGGTGCAGAGTGGGGCTCCCACCGTGGCCCAGGCTGTGTCCACTCCTGAGCTGAGCTTCATGGTCTCAGCTGCAGGCTGGGTTGGGGATCTGGGAGGGCTATTGGGACCCTAAGAGTCTCACAGGATCTGGCCACGTGGGTTGCAGCTGGGAGGGGTGGAATTCCCACGGCAGGCACTAGAAGGAGGTGTCTGAGGGACAGGGTGGCACTGAGGGGGGAGGGTGACAGGGAAGGGCAGCCCCTCACTCACCTCCGGGGTGGTTGCAGACACAAAGTGCAGGCAGGAGTTGGTGGAGGTGATCTCGAGGCCCTGATGAGGGGGGGTTAGGAGGGAGATGTGAGGTGCAGGGGGTGCTGGGGGGTCCTGGGACAGTGGGAGGCACTGGGGGACTCACCAGTGGGGCACGGAGAGGTGGCGTGGGGATCCTCAGGGGGTCAGAGGACAGTGGTGGGGTGCCAGGAGACACTGGGGGGCTGTCCCATGGGCTGGGAGCCAGTGTTGGGGTGCCAGGGGATGTTCTGGGGCTCCTCCACAGAGCCGGGGGCAGTGTTGGGGTGTCAGGGGATGTTGGGGGACTGCCCTGCGGGCTGGGGGGCACCACCAGCCTTACAGGCTGCAGCACAGCCCTGCGGTCCAGCAATGCAGGGGGGCTGCAGCCCACGATGCTCTCGCAGATGCCCACGATGTGCTGGCACTGTGGGTGACAGCAGGGGGGGGCTGAAGGGCTGGGGGGAGCCCTGGCAGCACTGGCCCCCCCACACCTGCCACCCCCCTCCTCAGCCAGCACTTACAATCCGCAGGATCTGGGCATCCCTCTCAGCTGCAGGGCAGTCCTGGGGGGGACAAGATATGTAGATGAGTGGACAGGATGGCTCAGTCCCCCCTCCATCCCAGATGGGGGGCCCCATCTCTCCCCACCCCCCCATCACCGTGGCCTCAGGGCAGTGTGGCCACCCCGGGAACCTACCGCCTGCAGCACCTCTGCCAACTGGGCACACAGCAGGATGATGTCCCGGCTGGCTGAAAAGTCATTGAGGGTAGAGAAGAGGTACCTGGGGGGGGGATGTCAGAGAGAGCTCAGCACCAGGTGCAGAGAGCACTCAGCACCCATGGGTGCCCCCACCCACCCCGGACCTGTTGAGCCAGGAGAAGAGCTCCTTGGCAGCACCGACCAGCTCCACGACCCGGGCCAGG
Source organism: Corythornis vintsioides (assembly GCA_025447755.1). NCBI lineage: Eukaryota > Metazoa > Chordata > Aves > Coraciiformes > Alcedinidae > Corythornis > Corythornis vintsioides. The sequence continues at coordinate 6,511 of JAOEGS010023177.1, forward strand.
AGGGTGAGGGAGGGTGGCCGAGGGGCAGCCCCCGCCGGTGACCCTCCCAGCACCAGGCCCTGGGTGACCTGTGCCAGCTCCCGCAGCCTCTCCGTCAGCGTCCGCAGGCTGGTGCTCGCCAGCCCCGCATCCTGGGGGAGGGACATGGATGGTGGGAGGGCAGCTGGGAGGATCTCTGGGGTACCCCCATCTCCCCACCTTCACCTAACACAAGGTGCCCCTGAATCAGGGTGTTCCCGTGTCCACCCTCCACCCAGCTCAGGGTATCCCCCTACTCCACCCAGTCCAAGGTGCCCCCATGTCTCCCCCCACTCCACCCAGCCTAGGTTGTCCTCACATCTCCCCTTTCCAGGAGAGGGTGTCCCCATGACCCCCCCTCCACCCAGCCCAGGTAGTTCCAGCATCCCCCATCTCCCCTTCTCTACCCAGCTCAGGCTGCACCCACATCCCCCCTTCCCTCTCCCTCACGGGACCCCCACAGCACCCACGGGCAGGTACCAACACTCACCAGAGCACGGAGCTGCTCCACAGCCTCCAGCAGCAGCTCCTGGTGCCCCAGTCGCCACACGCCCAGTGCCTCCAGAGCCCCCGACGACAGCCCCAGCAGCTCGGGCCCTGCCAGCCCCCAGTCCTCGAAGGGGTACCCCTGCACTGCCACGTCCAGCCCTGCCCACAGTCCCACGCTAGCACCAGCCAGACACCCAGGGTTGGCCCCAGCACATCCCCCCCAGCCGGTGTCCCCACTGGCCCCAGCCTGGGTAACCCCAGCCGGTGACACCTGGCTACTGGGAGGGACCAGCTCACCCAGTGTCAACCCACACGGTGGGGATGTCTGGACCCCCACAACCAACCAGAGCCAGGGACTGACCCCCCCACCCCAGGGACGAGGACCGAGAGCCGGGAAAACACCCCCACCCTCCCACCCAGCCACGCCAAGCCACCCACGCCAGCACACAACCCACCCCAGCCCCCCCCAGCAGCGGAGCCCCCCTGGGGCTGGGCAGTAACCAGGGCACGGCAGGGGTGAAATCCTCACCTCGGAGCCAGGCGGCCACCCGCGCTGGGCCCCAGGCACCCACGGGCTCCATGGCGGGCCAGCCGGTTCCGGGAGCAGCGGCCGCTCACCTGCGGCGGGGCCGGGCGGCCCCATTGGCGCACCCAGGTGCCGCTCAGCGAGGCCTTCCCGCCGCCACCGCCCGCCCAGCACCACCCGCCCAGCACCAACCGGCCCGCGGGGGTGCCAGGCCCCACGGACGCGCCCCACTGAGTCACGGGCCGGAGGGTGACGCGTGGCTGCCAAAGCCCCCGCCCGGGGAAAAACAGAGCCTGAGCTGTGGGGATGAAACGTGGCCCCCCCTGACTCAGAGAGGGATGAGTCCCGGCGGAATTCGTGGCATGCACGGGTGGGTGGCCCCTGGCAAAAGGCAGGTGGGCCATGGGTACGGTTTGACTACACAGACCACCCGCTCCCCCCAGCTCAGCCCCCTCTCACTGCTCAGGCATGTTTTTTTTTAGGGGGGGGGGGTGCATCACTCCCTTCTCAGCCACAACTCCCTCACAGGCAGGGAAACTGAGGCAGGGTGGCAACTCACACGCAAGCCAGCGAATGAGCTCCTTGTGCCAAGCCCGGCTCTCCCACCCTGCCCCAGATATGCCCTGGGCTGGCGCTGGCACTGCCACCAACCACCACCCCCATCCCCCCCCCCCATCCAGTGCCTCGTCACCCGTCCCCCCCCGCCCCGGCGTGTGCGCTTGGGGGAGCACCGGGCGCTGATCGCAGCTGACAGCCGCTCGCTGCTCGCCGGGCGCTCGCCGCCCTTCCCAGAGGGGCCGCGGGGCTGGCGGGAGGGTGACGGTCCCAGGCACCCACCACGGAGCTCGGAGTGGGGGGACTTGGGATTTACGGGGTGGGGGTGACCCAGCTCCAGCTCTGCTGCTGCCCCAACTGGGCCTGAGCCTGCTGCTCACGCCATGATCATCCGCCCCAGACGCTTAACGCCGGGATACTTCCGTCTGCTGCAGGTAAGGAGGGGTGAGGGGAACCTTGGGGGTACCCCCAAAACCCTGCCTGTGCTGCCCATCAGCCATGGGAGCCGTGCCTGGCTGTACCCCAGCTACACTTACAGCGAGGGTGCTGCTGGTGGAGCCCTGCAGTTGCTGCATGGAGCACCCCTAAAGCCTGGGTACCCCAGGGGGGATATCCACAAAGCTTCTCCCATCATTCTCACATCCCAGCTGGTCATGGGTCCCCCCATCTCCCTGTTCCCAGGGTGTTTGGGGTCTCTCTCCTCTCCACAGATGCAGCTGCAACTGCTGCATGGAGCATCCCAAAAGCCTGGGCACCTCGGCATGGGGGGGTTGTCCACAAAGCTTCCCCCATCATTCTCACATCCCAGCTGGCCATGGGTCCCCCATCCATGTTCTCAAGGTGTTTGGGGGTCTCACTCCCCTCCTCTCCTCTCTCCCCCTGCAGATGCAGCTGGCAGCAGGGCGGGGGGCTGAGCCAGGGGGGCGGCTGCTGACCCCCCTGGCCTTGCTGCTGGCTGCTGCTGGGCTCTGCCTCTCCATCTACAGCGCCCGGAGGATGGCCGGCCCCACCAGGACCCCCCCGGAGCAGTAGGGACAGTCCCCAGGGGGGGTGCTGGGGTCCCCCTCTGCCCCCAGTCTGAGCGGAGCTGCTGGATGCGGATCCGTTCCAGCTGCTCTGCGCCATGTCCAGCCCTTCCCTCCGCGCCTGGGCAGATGCCATGCCCCAGGGCCGGGAGACATGAGCCTCTGCCCCCACCTCTGTTCCCTGCTGGCGGGAGCCAGCTCAACAACCAGGATGGAGAATGGAGAAGCCACCCTCTTGATCCCCTGCCCGAGCCGCTGCGAAGCACCAGGATCCAGCCACAAGAACCGAGGCTGAACAGACAGACGGATGAAGGAGCCACATCCCACCTATTTCCATCTCCAGACCAAGGAGAGGGGCCCGAGGGGGGCCCCTTACACCCCCACGTACCCCCCCTGCCCCCGTGGGGACTGTGCTGGGGCTGCAGCCAGCCCAGCCCCGCGGAAAGGAGGTCAGCGCCCAGCAGCGTTAGGTAACAAACGGGCAGGGAGGGCTGGGACCAACCCAGACTCTGCCACATCACAGCAGGGGGGACATGGGGACAGCGGGGATGTGTCCCCTGGGCAGGGGCATCCCACTGGGGTGGGGTCTGCAAACTTCTTAGCCCCTCCTCTCATCTACCAAACCCACGCAGAGCTGCAGCATTTCATCTTCCCTGGGCTCGGGGTGTGGGAACCACGACACAAATCCATGGGGGAGGACACGACACAAATCCAGGGGGATTGCATGAAAATAAACCCTTTCCTGCCAAGCACAGCTGCCTTGTCCCTCTGCCTCTCTGCTGCTCCAGCCCAGCACCACATCCCCGGCTCAGAACCTCCAGCCTGAGGGTTTTGTGTGGGCGAGACCCCCTTTGCAGCAATTGGCAGCAGAGGGTGGTGGCATCATCACCCAAAGTCCCCCCCCAGAGCCAGGCAGAGTCACTGGAGGGATCACAGCATCAGACTGCAGGAGGAGAGGTGGGGAGGCTGGATCTCAGCACCCACACAGCCCCAGCCCTTCAGGAAGGTGAAACCACCTCCAGGTGTTGGGAACAGGAGGCTAAAAGCACCTCTACCAGGGGAACAGCAGCAGACCCCTCCCAAGGCAGGGCCAGCATCACAACGGGCTGATTCTGACGGATCCAAGTGCTCGGATGAAGAGTTCACTCCAGCACATATTCCCTCCCCCACAAAAAAAAAGCAGCACCTAGTAGCCCCAGTAGGCTGTGGAGGGCAAAGCAGAAGGATCTTTACCACCATGCTGGGGCAGGAGCAGCAGGACGAGGCCGTTCCTGGGCTGGCACAGACACCAACAAGATTCCCCCTGCACAACTGGGAAGAGCACAGCACCCAGATGTCCTCCAGCCCAAGGGGTGGCCCCCACCCTCCTGCCAGGGCCTGGGTCACGCTCACAGGGCTCAACACCGTTGGTTGACATATTTTAATGGATGACTCACTAGGGTCAACCTCCGCCCCAAGGAAAGAGCCCTAAAACGGCTCTGAAAGCAAAGGGAGGAGGGCACAGTCACAGCAGCACCGAGGGAACAAGCAGCTTGGCCTTTGGAAAGGAGGACACACAGTGAGGGCACCCGGGGTCCCGCTGGCTCCTTCTCGGCAGCGCTGCGGGAGCTCTTGGCGGGCTGAGCTGGGATGAGTTTCTGCTCCCAAAGCCCAGGACAAAGGAGCCTTCACGGAGCCACCCGACCCCTCGCTCTGCTGCCCTCAGCTCGATGCCTCCATCTCCACGACTTCTTCGACGGGCTGGGTCTGCACCTCCACCTTCTTGGGGGGGATGTAGGAGCCCATGCCAGCGGCTCGCTCGGCCTCCTCCTGCGTGTACGGAGCCTCCCGCAGCTGCTTCAGCCTGAGGGAAGGCAGAGAGGGGGGCTGCAGCTTTTCACCCCAGCTCCAACAGCCCAGACTGGCCCAGAACTGGCACAACAGCCCACCAGCCTCACCGCATGAAGACAGGGCAGGGGCCCACGGCCAGTTCATGGGGGTGGCTCAGTGCCCCACTCAGACCGCCCTTACCTCTTCTTGTGCACTTTGGATCTAAAGTGCTCCTTCATGCTGGTCAGATCCACAAAGTAGCGCCTGGGGGGGAATAAGAGTCAGGGGTCAGGGGTCCTGAGATGGGAAAAGGATGAGGGAAAGCCCTACCAAGGTGCCAGTGCCCCCCCACACCCTGCCCAGCATGGGGCTGGGATACCCTCTGAGACCAGGACAAGCTCCCCCCAAAGACCAGTGTCTTTCCCAGGACAAGAACAATCCCAGCAGCTAGACTCCCTCTTCAGGACCGCCCCCCCCCACACATCCAGGGACAACCTCCGAGACCTCTCAAGGGCCAGGGGGACTCCCCCACACCCAGAACCACCCCCTCCTAAAGACAGGGACCACCCCAGGACCAGAACAGCCCCCTTCCAATAGCCAGGGACCTCCCCAAGAGCAGGACAACCCCCTCCCAGGGAAACCCCAGGCACAGGACAACCCTCTCCCAAGGACACCCCCGGCATCACCCAGGGGTTCCCCCGGTCACTACCAAGACCTCCCGGGACGCCCTCCATCCCCATCCCGGTGCGGGAAACCCCCCGCAGCTCCCACGCACGCGCAGTGCAGGCAGTAGAACTGGGCGCAGCCCGGCATGTCGGGGTCGGGCTCCTGGCGCAGCAACCGAGCCGCGTTCTCGGGCCGCAGATCCACGTGGATCTCATCCAGGTCCCGGCGACGCCGCTTCGTCTTCAGCTGCCGGGCCAGCGAGTGGGCCCGGTGGGCTCCGGTGCGGCGGCCGTTCCGCGGGGACATGGCTGGGGATGGGGGGGGAGCACGCCGGGATCGGGACCCGCAAAGCGCAGGCGCCCGCAAACCCCGCCCCTCCCCGCGAAACCGCGCCCACGAATACCGCAGGCACCTCCCACGAAGAGGCACCCCGAGCCTGTCGGACACGCCCCGCGATGCGGGAAGCCACGCCCGCATATTGACAGACCACGCCCCCACGCGCGACCCACGCCCACTAGAACACGCCCACGATGCGGGAGACCACGCCCGCATATTGACAGACCGTGCCCCACGCTTGACCCACGCCCTTCGCGAACACGCACATCATGCGGGAGGTCACGCCCAGATAGCGACAGACCACGCGCGATCCACGCGTCCCGGTCGCCCCCACGATGCCCCCAGGGCCGTGCCCACCCACCCCAGGCCACTCCCCGCGGCTCCGTGGGTCGCTGAATGCCTCCCGGGAGCAGCCGCGTGGGACCCGGTGCCCGGGGGTATCCCCGCAGCGGGGCACAGGGGCCCGGCCTCGGTCGGGGCTGCGGGTGCCCGGGACCCGCTACCCGGGGCATCAGCGGGGGGAGGGCTCGGCGCGCCCCGTGTCCCGCCGCCGATCGTGTTTCCTTCACCCCGGCTGATCAATTATGGATGGGGACCCACGGCGGGGGGAGCGCCGGGCACCTGCGCCCGCTCTGCGCGGTGGAATTGGGGTGGGGTGGGGGGTGTCTCAGCCTTTGGGGGTCCCCCTTGGGCGAGGGGCACTGGGAGGCGGGGACAGAGCGGTGGATGGGGTGAGTTGGGGGTGGGCAGAGCAGATGCCCCCGCGCTGCCCCCGGTCCGCGCCAGGCTCAGGTTCCCCTTTGTGCATTGGAAGTGGCCCCTGAAACTTTAATGAAGCCACCGGATCGCCGGGGCGGTGCGGGGTTGGGGGGGGACGACGACAGCCCCGCACCCCTCCTGCTCCCCACGGCACCCGCCAGCTCCTGGCACCGCTGAGCCCCTCACCATGACCCAGGGCTTCTGGCGGCTCTACAAGACCAAAGTGCTGCAGACCCTGGGGGGGGCAGAGGCAGATGGGGCGCTGCAGGAGGAGGTAGGGTGAGGGGGGGGCAACCCCCAAGACTGTATCTCCCCCCCCCAAAGAGGGGTGACCAACCTCCCTGCCGTCCCCCTGCCTCATGTGGGGGCTTCGTTGCAGGGAGACCCCCCCGAGCTGATGGAGACCACTGAGGCTCCCACGCTGATGGAGGAGGGATCCAGCCCCATGTCCCAGCTGGCAAGGAAGGTGAGGAAGGGGCTGAGGGGGGAAAATGGGGTTCGCGGGAGGGGGGCCTGTTAGGACCTGAGCTTCGTGCTGCCTCCCCCACAGGTGCAGGGGGTGGGTGCCCGGGGCTGGCGGACACTTTCATCCCTCTTCACCCGTGAGGACGAGCACCAGCTGCTCAGCCCAGAGACCTGTGCAGACCAGTAAGTTGTGGCTTGGCGTTGGGGGGACCCCAGAGGCCGGATCCAACCCCTGGGTGTTGTCGAGCCCCCACATCCCCCCATCCCATTACCTGCATCCCCATTCCCTGCCTATATCCATGGGGGGCAGCAGGGGGAGAGCTGGTACAGAGGGGGGCCATGGGTTGGCTTAAGGGTCCCAGAGCTGGTCCTTGTAAGGTTCTCCAGACTGATGTGCCCACCCCTGCTCTCTCCCCAGCCCACTGGCAGCCTCACCACCTGAGCCACCCCCCTCTGAGAAGGTGCCCGGCTTTTGGGATCTCTTTGCTACCAAGTGGCAGCAGACGTCGGGGCCGGACAAGGGGGTGTCCCCTCCGGAGCCAGGTGAGAGCCCCGGGGAGCCACCAGGTGACGATGGCAGCGACCTGCGGGAGCCAGAGGAAGGAGCCTTCCACTGGGGCTTCCTGGCCACCAAACTGGCTGAAATCCGGAATAAAAATGCCCCCAAGGGCAACTAGAAGAGGATAAGCCAGCTGGACTCTCCAGCAGCACGGGCAATCCACCCACTAACGGTGGGCAGCCCCCTGCTTGCACCCGAGGGCTTCTTTGGGGGTTTTGGTGTCGTGTCTGCACTAAAGACCCCGAGGAGCCCCTTTTCCCTGAGCCCTGCCTGGTGCTTTCTTTGCCCTTCCCCCTCCCGGTAGCCCCACTGCTCTTAGGGGGGCGGTGCCACCCCCCAGCCACCATCACCCCCCGACCAGCCTCCGTCCTCACAAACCACACGTGCTGCCAAGGCTACAAAAACATCCCAAACCCGGGTTTATTGAGCACTGCTCTGGCCCCAGGAGCCCCTTTTCTGGTGAGCAGGGGCACTGCCCATGATGGGGGTACTTGGGCTCTGCCTACTCCCCCAGCCTGCAGCTGGAGGGTGCCAATGGGAGCCACAGGCCCATCCCAGCGCCCAGGGAGGCTGGATGAGATGGGTGGGGACAGCAGCTGGGCACTGCTGAGGCCAAGGACAGACTCACCCAAGGGAACCCACCTGCCCCGCAGGGGCCACCGTGCTGTCCTAGGGCTGGGTGGACCCGGTTAGCACCTGGTGGCCCATCCAGCCACAGCCACGTGGCACCAGGACTGGGGATGCCACCAGCCCGTTGGCTACAGCGAGGGGTCACATCCAGCTAGTGAGAGCCACGCAGGTGTCCTCGTCCCCCATGGGGCTGGCTCTGCTCAGACAGTGGACTCCTTGGCAGCCGCCCAGGCTCTCTGGCATCCGTAGAGCCACTTGATGACACGGGCGTTGCGTTCCACCACCGAGACAGTGGAGCCCAGCCTGGTGTCTGGCTCCTCCTCACCAGGTCCCACATCCCCCTGGCTCCCCTCTGACGCCTGCCCGGGTTCGGAGTCGCAGGAGCCGGGGAGCCGAACGGAGGAGTTGTCCCAGCCCGCTGGTCCAAACCTCTCCTGCTCCAGCAGCTCCACCAGAGCCTGGTCCAGGCCACAGGAGTTGAAGAACCGTTCCTGCTCCGAGAGCGGCAGGGAGACGCGCAGAGCCAGCGCCTGCTTGCCAGGGGGCTGGGGAGGCTGTGCCACGGGGCTGCCAGGCAGAGAGAAGATGCCACCGGTGTCACCGCCGGCACCCGGTGTTCTGTTCTCCTCCTTCCCCGCAGGCACCCACAGCATGGGGGTCTCGGGGCTCTGGGGGGTTGGTGACTCTTCACCCAACCCCCTGGCCGGAGGGGAGCTGGGGGGCTTGTCTCTGAGGGGTCCCTGGAAGAGGCGTCGCACCAGCCCGGAGCCCTTGGTGTTCTCCTTGTCCCCACCCGAACAGTCCCGTTTCTGCCGGTAGATGATGAGGGAGTCGGGTCTCAGCAGGCGCCTGCTGCCAGCTCGGCGTGACACGGGGGACTGGGGACACGGCAGCTTCCTGGGACCCTCCCTGCTCAGCTCCGAGCCCTGGCACAACTCGCTGCACTGCTGGAGGACAAGGAGGCGCCGGCTGCGGGGGGAGAAGCGGGAGGAGCAGCCCCTCAGCGCCGGCTCCTGGCGGCTGTTGATGACCTGCTGGGATTTGACGTATTTGGCCTTGTCGGCCTCCAGCCGCTCCACGGCGCTGGGTGTCCGTCCCCCGCTGCCCCCCGTGTCCCGTGGGCACTCGGGACCCCGGTTCAGCCAGGCCAGGGGGGATCCGCGGCCGGGGGCCACGAGGCGCAGGTTGTTGGAAGCGCAGACAGCGAAAGAGGGGCTGCCCAGTGGCACCATTGTCCCCCAGACCCGAAATGGCACCTCCAGTCACTCTGCTCCCCGCTGGGTGGCTGGAAGGGGGTCCTGGTGCTCGGCTGGGGATGCTCCTGGAGGATCTGGATTCGGCCCTGTTAAGAGTGGAGAGACAGGGTTAGCACCAAGGATGCAGCAGCGGCAGGAGGAGGATGGGGGGTGAAGAAGGGCAGGGAGGGTGGCAGGCAGGCAGCGGGCAGCAAGTCCTGCCAGGCCAGGCAGGAACAATCCACGGGCAGGAAGAGAGAAGCGCCGAGCATCCGCCGGCTTCGGCCGCATCCCTGGAGCAGCTTCCAACAGGAAAAAATACCAGAGCTGGCTGCCTTATCTTCCCGAGTGTGGGGCCAGCAGAACAAAGCCCGTGAGCAGGATGGCTGGCGAGCTGCCCTGCTGGCAGAGGGGCAGGGGCTGGGGGATAGTTTGGGGTGTCTGGGCTCTGCTCCCCACAGGGAAGGTGCTGCTCCCGCTCGCTGCGCAGGGGTGGATTGGGCCCAGGATGTGAATCCAGCCGTGGAGGAGGGTGCTGGGGGAAGGGGTGAAGCCTGAAGCTGTAAATACCCAAAGCAGATGGTTTCACAGAGTGGCTGCAAAGAGCCACCCTGGTGCCAGCCTCCCCAGGTGACAGGGATGTGGCACAGGGCACAGCAGGGCTTGCTAGACAGTGAACAGCCCTGGAACCCTCTGCCCACTCACTGCCACACAAGCCCAACACTGTGTGCGCCCCAGTTGGGGAAACTGAGGCACACAATTTGTCTGGTCCTGTACTTCCAGGGAAAGCCCTGTCACGCAGAGGTTTCATCCCAGCAGAGCCAGCGTGCCCACGATGTGATTGCCTGTGCCAAGCGTGCCCCCAGCCCTGGATCTGTGCTCAGCCACTGGGCTCTGCTGGTGGAGGATGCTCACACTCACCTGAGTCCCCGCAGGGATGGGATGATGGGATGTAGGGATGGGGTGATGAGATGTAGGGATGCTCTAGTCTCCCAGCTCTTGCCCCTCTGGCTGCAGGCAGCAAACTGAGCCTGGAGCCAGCAGGAGCCTCATATAGAGGTAGAGGAAGAGCCACCCATTAACCCCTTCCTGCCCAGCCCCGTCAGCAGGAGCCTGCCTTGCCAGCATGACCCCTGTTTCCCAGCCTTTGCACCCCGGAGCCCTGCCCTGCCTACCCAGCATTAACCCTCCTTCTCCTGCAGCTCCAGCTCACCTCTGCCAGCTCTCCTCCTTCCTCCACCTTACAGGAGCCTGACTGGGATTTTGGGATCTCCAGCAGAGATCTTGGCCTCCTTCCAGGCACCACCAAGTCCCTCTGTCCCCTCAGCACACAGGGAAACCATGTCCACTCCATCAGCTTCTTCTCCATCCACCCCAAGATGCTGGGTGCAGCTCAGGAGCAGGACCCGACCACAACCCCCTTCCCCAGCTGGCCAGGGAGGAGGATGGATCCTTCTAGTACCTTCTGGACTGGTGGTGAAAGGGTCAAAAGGCAGCCCCAGCCAGGCTGGTTCCTGCCTCCTCTTCCCCCCGGGAAGAGCTGTAAATCGCAGGAAACCACAAAGGGTTGGAGCTGGCCCAGGGGTTATTTTTACCACTGCCCTCTCCCTGCTTCCTGAGGCCTGGGGGCTCCTCTCCATCCCAGTCCCACCACCATCCCCGGTGCCTGCCTGGGGGGGGCTGTGGTGACTGGGACACGGGAAAGGACACTACACCCAGAGCTGGGCTCCCAGCTCCTGGGATTAGGGTCAGAGAAAGCCCTCAGTGCTCCCTTTGGACACAGCAGCTCCCCACATCCCTCTCCCAACCAGTAGGGATGGAGAGCTGAGCTAGAGCCCAGGCTGCCTGCAGGCACTCTGGGGACACCAGTGGGGACAAAGCCATGGCATTCATCCCAAGACTCCCAGGACAGGTTGCTCTGTCCCTGGATGAGAAGGGGTCTGTCCCCCAGCTCTGCTGGCCCCCACCCCAGTTCCTTCCTGCGGTGCTGTTGGGGATCCAGTGCCAGGAACTGGGGGTGGGTCAGTATCCAGCACTTCCCTGTGCCTGGAAGGGGCTGGGACTCCCAGGCTGACTAGAACAGATACTCGACTGGGAGTTGAGCAGGATGAGAGCTGCTGGCACCAGAAGAATTCCCAGTGCCAGTGGGGGAGGGACAAGCCACGGGGGCTAATAAAGCTCAGGAAGATCCTGCGGGATCCGGCCGCGGCCGCGCTGCAGCAAAGCTGCCCGTCTCCAGAGGAGGGTGGAGAAAAGGCTGGGGGGTGAGTGGAGAAACCCTGGGATCCTCCCCCAGCTCCCCAGGCAGGAGAGGGGCAGCCGACAGGGATGTATTTTTAATTCCAGGCAACGTGAATCACCGTTTATTGGGACAGGTGTTATTTTCCAAGCTGGAATCCCAGCAGCCGTTCCCGTAAAGTGAGTAAGAGCAACCTTGGATTCCCTTCTCTCTGGCAGATGCAGGGTGTTCCCATGGGATGCTCCTATCAAACCTGGCCCAGAGCAACCACCCTCCTTGGAGCACTTGCCAGGCACTTACTGGCAGATTCACTTTGGGATACAAAAAGGGATTATTTGAGGGGCTGCCCCCTGACGGGGGGTTCACATTCCTGGCATCAGCATCCCAGTAGCTCCTGCTTTTCCCAGGGAGGCAATGGAGGCTCTGTCCCTTTGACATCCAGGAAGGGATTTACCCAACTAATCACCCTCCTGTGAATGCACCAAGGGGCTTTCCTCCTTCATGTGGACACTCAAAGTCCTTTGGTTTCATCTGAGGTTACTCAAAGCTCTCACAGGCTGCTCTCTGCTCTTCCATGGGGCTCTGCTTCCCTTCCCTGGGGCTCTGCTTCCCTTCTCTTCCCTTCCCTGGGGCTCTGCTTCCCTCCTCTCCCAGCTCACAGTGCTGGGCAAAACCCAGCCATGCATGGAATGGAAACCTCCAGCCCTTGGGGGGCAGAGAAATTCTGGGCAAGTCCTCAAAGGGTCCAAGTCTCAGAGCTCCAGTGTTTTTCCCAGGGTGTCTAGCTCCACATTAAACAACCCTGCTCCCCACAACCCCCCGAGCTGATGGTAGGAGGGATACAGTCCTCTCAGCCCTGCTAATTAACATCTCCACCTCCTTACCCACCCATGGAGCTTGAGCACCACCAGTGCAGGGCTGGGATGGATCCAGGTGAGCAAGCCCAAGGCTGAACCCAGCCGTGTCCCACCGAATCCTTTCCAGATGCATTTCTCCTTTAAAAAATAAAGAAAACCTGTTACTCCACCCAGAGGGGCAGGCTCACAGCACCTGCTCACACATCTGCTCCTGCTGGCCGGGCACACAACCCAGAAAAGCCCTTTCTGGTCTGAGGTCCATGCAAATGCCACCACCCAGGGAGGACCCAGGGTGCAGGTGCTTTCCTGCAGGACTGGAAGGCTGGATATTCAGGTTTAAAAATATCAAGGGCTCAACCGCGTGTGAATAAATGTGAAACCAACACTCCACCTACAGCAAGTCGGTGCAAGTAGGAACCAGCTGGGTCCGGGAGAAGCCACTGGGGCTCCTGGGGGTTGTTCAGCGGGGAAGATGAAACACTCCACACTCGCTGTTCCACAGGATTCGCGGGATGTTGCTGGAGCAGAGGGAAAAGCAACGCACACAACTCGGGTCCGGGGTCCAAAGGCCACCCAGGGCCGGGAGGAGGAAAAGCTGTTTCTTGGAAGCGAGGGCACCTTTCCAAGGTCCCCGAGCCGGGGCTTTATCTCGCCCACGAAGCACCATCTGCCCCCAGGCTGCAGTTTGCTGGGCAGCGATCGGTCGGTGCAGGGCGGGGAAGGAGGGGGGGGTGGAAACTCCGTTTAAACCAAAACAAAGCGACCAACCGGGCAACGGGGCGAGGTGCCAAGGGTGGGATCGCCCCAGGGCACGGGGTGGGCACCCCGGAGTCCGGGGTTTGAGGTCTGCAGAACGAGGGGATAAAGCCGAGGGTGGGATGGTTGAGGTGAGATGCAGCCTGAGTTCTATTTCATTTCTGCTTTGGGGATTTCCACCCCCCTCCCAAGACCTAAATCTATTTCAAGGAGCTAGGCTTAGCTTTCTTATTGGGTGGAGGAGAAACTGAGCTCCTGTCCACATGTAACATAATCACTCTTAAAACTAATCGAGTGTTTTGACTTTCTCCTTAAGGTGCTTATCCTTTGAATCTCAATTTCAATCCCTTTCTCCTTTTTGCACATTGACTCCCTGATTTAACCACCCAGCTCCTGCCAGGTGGGGAACCTGCTCCTCCCTGGCACCAGGGGAGGCAAGAACCCAGTGCAGGGCACCAGCTCGGTGGGCTTGGGTGAGAAATAGCAAGAAAAACCCATTTACAGCATTCCCAGTTTGCTCTGTTCCCACTCCCAGGCTACACAACCCTTTGTTCCAGAGCTCTGTTAATTAAAACATGCAAATGACTGCCAGGCTCTTGTGTCATGTATGTCATGGAGTTTCCTCATCTTGATTTCCACTCAGGGTGCCCGAGAGCAGCAGGACAGCTCCTCACAAGACCATTTCACCCAGTTCAGCCCCTGGAGCTGCTCCAGGTGAAGCTGGCAGTGGGTGCAGGAGGTGAAGGCAGCAGAGTCACGTTCACTGCCCAGAGAGGCTCACCCACAGAATGAGGCCTGGCAGCTTTCTGGGTGAAATCCTGGCCCCAGCACACACAGGAACTAGAAGGGAAAGGCTCAATCCAGCACCTATTTACAGCCTCATCCATCCAGTAATACCAGTAAGGGGGTGGGCAGAGCCTGTCAGGCATCTTCCAGCCAGGGTGGTACTCAGGCTGCTTGCAGCTAACCACCTGCAAGTACAAACTGGATGCAAGAAAGCTGCTGAGAGCCTAAAATCCCCTGTGAAAATGAAATACACCCCTAAGAGCACTGGTTTGGCTCAGCAGGAGCCACAGCTCACACCGTGTGACCTCTCCTCAGAGTCCCCACAGCCACCTGAGCATCTCTCAGCAGGGTCACTCTGCTGAAGCACCAGAGCTTCTTTCTATCCCAGCACAGCAGAGACCCCCCAGAGCTATGGGGACAGCTTGAGGAGACAGCCCTGCAAGTAGAAAGCAAGTAGAAAGTTCCAAATCTTCCTGGAAATTCAGATTTTTATTTCAAAAAACAGTCATGAACTTAATAAATTACACAATCATTTTCCTCATTATAAATTCTCCATAAAATATATTTTACAGTTTTTAAAGAAAGATCTGAAAAACAACAACAACAACAAAAAAAACCAAACCCAAAACAACAAAATCTTTTCTGAGTACTGAAAAGTATCTTGACTTTGTCACGCTGGTGAAGAACTGTAGCTGCTACAATTGGATTTATCAAAGATTTTAAAACAAAGACCTCAGACAACAAAACCCAAACAGAACACAAGCTCTCCAGAACCACCATTCAGCATGAACAATGGAACAGCAACACCCACAGCTCAGCAAAGCACCATGAGGGGGGTTTCAGGTCCCCCCACCCTGTAAAGTGGCAAATCAGTGCAAAGAAACACTTTGGGAGACAAAATAAACCCAACCAAACAAGGAAAACCTCTCCTGTGCCCTTCCCTGGTCCATGTTCAGGGTTCATCCTTGGAAATCCTGCAGAGAAGGGGGTGATTTATAGAGCACCTTAAAAGCTGAGTGGGATTATTCTGGAGTAGATTTGTACTTGAAGGTAACACACGTGGACTTTTAGGAGAGAGGAGGAAGTTAGAGATTGATTTGTAAGTGCTGTCAAGTTTAACATGGAAAAATTCTCCTTTTAAAACTCGTGGAAGGAATGACCATGATCAACTGGTCAACCTGAAGTGCTGTGAAACAGAGCTGGCACAAACAGAGAAAGGGTTGTTGTCCTCCTTTCAGTAACTGAGGCCTCAATTACACCAAACCCTGATAAAATAAAAATCATAATAATCAAATCCATTTCTCCTTATTAACTCACAGACAGGCTCTAAGCTGTCTATTCTAGCCTGAGCTCCCTGCAGGGAAGGGGCTACTCTGGGATGTCTAAGCTGGCCACAGCCTGTCCTATCCATGACACAGTCACCTCCATCCCTGCCCATTCCAGCTGCAAAGTGCACAGCTGGACCCAGGAACTCCAAAACATCTAAACAATAAACACTGTGTTGGTCTGAGAACCAGACACTTGCCTTCAATGACAAAGTGAAGCAAAACAAGAAGAATTAAGGACTGAGGCCTCCTGGGTAACTGCCAGCAGGCCCTGCAGTCTCTAAAGCTTCAGAAGGTTGGTAGAAGAGAATCCTTTGCTTCTGGAAGAACACAAAAAATAATGTATTTTGTTTGTGCTGTTTATTCACAGAACAAACACTGACTGATCGGAACTGTTCTCAGCACTAAGAGGGAACACTATCCCAAAAGCAAATTATGCAAGGAAATACAGCAGTTTTCAGGTAAGATTTGGAGATTAAACAACCAAACCATATATTGAATTCATTTTATAAAGAAAACTGGCCTTTGTCACAGCTTTAAAAGCAATTTTTTCAGACTTTTTCTAGAAGGTCAGGCTGATGAGAAAAGGTCAGGGCTCTGCCCCCAAAAGAACAAAGTGTCGTGTGGTTACAAAGCAGCTTCTGTTGGTGACCAGTGTCCAGTGGCCTCAGTGAAACCTCTTGGAGCAAATCAATCTGCTGCTGGGTGGAAAGCACTGGGGATAAGCTGCCTTCCAACTGCTTCCAAGCTTTCCAGCCTACCATCTGGGCTTTAAAATAAATAGTACTCCTTTAAAAAAAGAGAACAAATCCAAATAAATCAGCCTCTGGAATCAGTCTCAACTTTCATATACTGAATTTTCTCCCCCGTTTGAGCATAAGGGTGCTCTGCAAGACAAACACTCACCCCTTTATCTCCTCATCACTGCCAGGTTAGAGGCGGCACCAGAAAGGAAGAGGCTGTGACCAGTATGCCCAGTTAACAGGAAAACTGCTGCCACTGCATCTTGAAGATCTCCAAATCAACGCTCCACGCTGCTGATTCCCTCATCCCTGTTGCCATGAGCTAATTCCACAGCACTCTGCTGTTAGAAATCCTCCTGGTGCTACCGGATTATAGACAGAAAAGAGCATGTTGCAGAACTGCAGATTAGCTTAATGAGTATTTAATTACCAGAAGAAAGCAAAAATCAAACGATTAATAAACTAGCCAACGTCCTAGCCCCCAGTTGCACACCTTTTTAATTTGACTCCCTCGTTGATGAGCTCATTAAGCTCTAAGTGCCAAGCTTGGCCACATCAGCACTTAAACTGCTGATCTCTTTGCATTGCAGCTTGTTTTTTTGTCTACAAAGTCAAGTCTGAGAGCCTTAGAGAACAAAAATAAATAATCAACTTCTTATTCAGGCTTGGGGAAGAAGGAATGCTTCTCATCTGTCATCTTCTAGCAGACCCCCATTCAGACCCAAAGGAAATAATTTAAGACCAGCAGCAGCCACTCGCAGTCACTCACACACACCAATATATACACAGAATGACTTTACAGAGCCCGGAGAGCGGCACAACCGGCGCGCAAACCTCCTGGGGTGTCGTGATAGTTCCTAATACTGACACAGGAATCTGGAATGTAGGAAATACCCCGTGACACAGCACTGGGAATCCAGTCTCAGCTCTCCAGCCACCCCACCGCCGGCGGACACCGACGCAGCTCCCGGCCGCGCGCGCCGCCCCTCGGTGTGACGCCGGCCGCGTGGCGCTCGGACCGCGGCGCCCAAAGGGAGAGGGGGTGGGTGCAAAGAGCACCCCGCGGGGTTGAGTTCAGGCTTGGTTCTTTCACCGCCACCAAGCGGGGTGAGGAGCAGCTCTGTCGGGATAGTCGCGACGCGGGGCGCTCACGTGTCCCAGCTGCTGTCTTTAAAAGCTATGTTGACCAAGCGCAGCTCCAGCTCGAAGGCGTCGGGTCGGTCCTGCGGGTTGGCAGCCAACATCTCCTTGATCAGCTGCTTCATCCGGGCGTTCATGGATTTCTTTTTCACCGGGATCAGCAGCTCCATCTTGGGATTCTCCAGAAGCGCCTCCCCCACCGGCACAATCGCCGTCCCCTGCTTGACGTAACTCCCCAGGAGCTCCTTCTTGGTTTCCGTGTCTATGAAGGTGATTCTTTCCAGCATGGCCCAGATGATGATTCCCAAGGCAAAGATGTCTGCTTTGGCAGTGTAGTGGCCTTCCCAGACTTCAGGGGCCATGTAGAAGTCAGTCCCGCATGCCGTTGATAGAAAACACTTATTGACGTTGACGGGCTCCTCGGGATTCTGTCCCAG
The DNA here is from genome assembly GCA_025447755.1 of Corythornis vintsioides. Lineage (NCBI taxonomy): Eukaryota > Metazoa > Chordata > Aves > Coraciiformes > Alcedinidae > Corythornis > Corythornis vintsioides. Next base: position 23,866 of record JAOEGS010023177.1, read on the forward strand.
GGCCGAACACACTTTACTCAGTCCAAAGTCAGCTACTTTCAGGGTAGGCTCCAGATCGCTGGCGTCCACCCTGCTCTGCGAGATCAGGATGTTGTCGGGTTTGAGGTCACGATGAATGATCTGGTTCTTGTGCAGGAAAGCCAGGGCACTGCTGAGCTGCAGCATGAAGCTGGTGTTGGTCTTGCGGTTCGGCTTGCGGGACAACAGGTACTCGTTCATGTCTCCCCCGTCGCAGAAATCCATCACAAACCAGAGGTAATAAGCACTTCTGGGGTCAAAGGCTATTTCTCCTTTTAATGAGGTCTCTACAAGCTGCAAGGAGGAAAAGGAGGGTCAGAACTGCCTCATGATGGCATAAAGATGAAGATGGAAAAAAAAAAAAAACCAAACTGCGGGAAGTTCAGATCTTGCTCTCGGCCACCCGGAGAAGGAAGATGGTGCAGCGGGTGAAAAGAAAACTTGAGGCAAAATGGGTGATGGAAGAAAATAAATAAATAAAATCACAAGGTAATGGGCAGCCTCCTTATTTTGGTGCCTGCGAAGCCTATCAGGGTCAGGCTGCTGCCCAGAAGCTGAAGCTAGACCCCGATAAGGGTGTTTGGGAAGATAGCAAGTGGCCACTGCACTTCCATCTGCTCCAGCTGGACACTGTCCCACCCACTCTGACAGCCACGGGGCAGGAACAGCCTCCCCAGCCAACTCCGTCCGGTGCCGGGGGGTTGTGTCTCTCTTCTGCTGCTGAAGCAGCACCACACCAGATTTTTAAACCTCTTCTTCACTCCTTATGTAGCTTAGGAAGTGGTGACACTGCTCTAGAGCTGCTGCACTTAACACCTTTCCTCCCACCACCACACCCCAGGTTTTTTCTGGGCTAAGGAGCAGGTAGCTCGAGCTGCTCTAACAGCAGCTTCACAGCAAAAGCAACATAAAAAAAAACCATAAACCCAGCACTGGGTTTAACTGATCCTGTTCACACAACTGCACACTCACCTCTATGAGGTAAGGCTTGCTATTATTGCTCTTAGTAGTAAACCCACATATAGTAAACCTAATGTAGCTTCTATGGGATTTAAAAACAAAACTTGAGGTAGCTATCAATATTTAGTGAGGGATGTTTAAATGTTGTTAAAAAGGAACCTTTGCTACCAGGAGCAAAACTGTTAGAAATGTATAGCTATCTTTCCTAATGACAAGCAGTACTCAAACCAAACCAACCAGTAACTCCATGGTAGAAATAGAAAGCTACATATTTATTTGGGGTTTAATGCCAACACCAGAGAGATTAAGGTATCTCAGGGGTGCAGGGAGTCTCCTTCACCACATGAGCAGCCAAACACAGAGGCTGTGCTGGCACCTCAGGGCCTTAGGACAACAAAATCCACCAGCACATCTGTGACAGCAGCAAAGCACCACAAGACCAGGCTTGTTTAGGACTCTTTGCTTAGTTTGCCTGACCCCAGGTAAGAATCTGCCTCAAAGCCCCTCAGGGGACACCACCAGCCTGTTCCTGGGCAGGCTCCTCATGCTGCACCCCTTCAGCTCTGCCACGTAGGGGAGAGCAGAGAGCCAGCCAAGGGAGAGCTGGTTTCTCTATTTCAGCACGTGCTGGTATAAAGTGACCCCAGTCTCTTCAGAGCCAGCTCAGCTCTGCCCTTTGCTCTTCTCAGCTCTGTGGAGCAGGAAAGGAATCCTCAGTGCTCATGCCTGACCTGGGTGAGATGGCCACACTGCACTGCCTACTGGAGCAGGGGAGTTGGATTAGATACCTCCAGAGGCCCCTTCCAACCCCTGCTGCTCTGTGATGAACAGGCACTGCCATCACAAACCAGTGCTGGAAACATTCCCCACCTTCCAGGCCCATCCACCTTGCCTTTTTATTAAAACCAAACCCAAACCAAACACCTCCTCCCTGTCCTGCTGTCCATAAGTTTGATCCAATCTCTCACAGATCCACTATGGATTAGGAAGGTCACACACCAATTTTTCCACCATGCCCTGGCCAGTATCATTTCACCCTAATCCTTTGATGAAAAAGATTGGTAACAACCTGGTAAGAACAGGTTGGTAACAACCACCACCAAAGTTTACAAAAGCAAGAATCTTCTTCCTCAGGCTCCTACAGTGCCTGGCACAACAGGGCCTGGGCAGCCAGGGAAGGGCTGTCAAACAAATGGTCCCTAACAAAAGGTCCCACATTAGCCACACAAGAGTGACAATAAAAACTGCAGTGAGAAAAGCTGACTGGGGATAACACCATCAACTCAGAGCAGGCCTTTTTAAACTCAGAGCCTTTTTAAACCAGAGACATTAATTTCTGCCAGGGGATGATTAATTGTTGGGGCAGCTTCTTGACAGGGGAATGAATCAGATTTGCTTTCAAAGCCATTCCAGAGCCACTTAGCAAAAATATGCACCTTCATACTTAAAGGTGACTTAAAGGCCACTTACAGTGAATTATATTTATTCCCTTTTTATCATATTTATACCTCTCTTTTAAAAGGTTATTAGGTATGTATTGATAAAGAAAATAGCTCACGACATGCTACCAACTGCTTACTGTTTCTGAAAGAACTTTAAGTGTTGGTTCCTTAGTGAAAACAGTTACTTCCTCTTGGAAGGAAATGAAGAAATCTGTCAGAGCTCTGTCCCAAGTACAGGTCTGCTCACTAACTGCAGCAGGGCTCCCACCAAGCACCACAACCCCCTGCACCTCCCCTGTGGCGTTTCCTCAAAGATTTTCATTAAGAAAAACCTTGAGTCTTATGAGTGGTGTGGCTTTAAATGGCAAGATAGGGAGGATTAACAGATATCTTCTTAAAGATATGCAAGAATGCAACCAAAACCCTCTCCTCACTAAGCATAACTCCAATAAATATAAAGAAAAGGGTAAACCCCATCAATCCTTAGCTACCCACCTCCTTCCCTCCCAAATACACATCCCTGTGATGAACTTCCACCCTGTTACCTCAGCTTTCATGTACCTGTAAATAAAGGGAGGAGCTGGAGCCATGGGCCATCTTCTGCACCATCCCATCTTTCTGCAAGATGCACTCCTCCAGGTGAATGACGTTGGGATGCTGGCTCTTGATACTGCTAAGTGCCCAGAACTCACGCAGAGCTAGTTCCACGTTCTCTGGAGCATGGCACCGAATCTTTTTCACCGCCACCCGGGCAGAGGTCTTCCTGACGACTGCTTCGTACACCACACCATAACTGCCACGACCAACCTCCCGAATTAGATCGTACTTAGGCTGGCTACTCACCATCTTCAAGATCAAAGGTTCTGGGGAAGGGGGGGAAAAACCCACAGAACTCAAAGTGGTGAACAAGAACCGGGCTGCGTTTTCCCCCATCAGGCAGTACCAGACCTACCAAAACCCTGCCGGTGCCGCGCCCAGTGCTAGAACATTCCAGGAGCTAGGGATGGAAACCTGCCCCTCTTGCCACTCCAAAGGCCATCGTTGTGGTGGGATGATGGCAAGGTCATGGACAGCCCAGTTTTCAAGGTGGCAACAATTCCACCCTAGGTTGGCACCGTGCTGAGGCGGGATGGGCGCGTTCCAGCTCCGCTCCCCCGGGGTTCTCCGTGCCAACCCGTGGGACCAGCGGTGTGGAACCCTGCTCTCCATGGGCTGGGACAGCAAGGAGAGCTCCTCACTGAAGCCTGGGCAGTGAGGAATGGATCTGCCACTGCCTTTCTCTGGAGGTGGCTGAGTAAATGAACGTTGCTGTTTTAACGCCACCGTGAACTTCTTTTCCTGGCACCGAGCAGCGAGGATGATTCAGCTCCGTGGATTCTGGGGTTAATAACACCCTGATTTTTCACCCCTCTGAATGAGGAGCCTAGGGTTACAGGGAGTTAAAAAGGATAAAGAGTGCCCAGCATCTAACTTTCACTTCTGCTCTACGGGGCAAGGACAAAGGTTCTTGTTCTAGAAGTAAAACAAAGACACACACACACAAACCACCACTAGAGATTTATGACCCTGCCTGCAAGATTAGAAACCAAATCACACCAGCACCACCTTCACACAAACAAACTCAAATGGGACACTGACTACAGACAAGGAAAAAAAAAAAAAAAGAAAAAAGAAAAAGCAAAAAGCCTGGCTGGCCAATTGTCACTGGTCAGACAGAACAAAATGCAAAAAGAATAATAATGAAAAAGAAAGAAATCACAGCTAGTGGATCATAAAATATCTTGTAAGGCTGCCGGGGATAAATGCAATTCTTTCTATGTCAGTAAACCAGGCAATAAAGACCACAGTGAACAGCCTGTTAGTAGGAAGCTTTCAGTTATTTCCACTTGTTTAGGTACTTTTTTTTTTTAAAGAAAAAAAGAAACAAAACAAAAGGGAAAAAAAAAAAAGAGAGAGAAAAAGAGGTATCATCAGTCTCAGAGCAATACTACAGACATTTAACCTTCCAGCACAGTTCTGACAGCCGTTTACACGAACATTTTGAACCCTGTTGTGATGTGCCCAAGAAACACGTGACCGTGAGATTGTGCTGATGAAAGGCAGGGAGCCTGTGCCTGCAGCAGATTAACCTGCACATTCAGATCTGCTGGGCCAACGAGCCCCTCCCATGCAGGGGGAGAAGAGCAGGATCTGGAACCTCAACCAGCGGCCAAGTATTTCCTGAGGAAAAGACTGCGTTACTCAAACACTGTCACAGCAGGTTCAAAACGAGCAGAAAACGTCCTCCCCGTATTGACAGTCAGCCGTGTGCTGTCACCAGGCAGGAGCTGGCATTCTGGCCAGCGTTGGGGTCACTGCCTGCCTCCCTTCACCCTCCCCACCCCCCCCGCGGCTGCTCTGGAAATGCCACCCGGAGTTATTGCCCAAGAGCCGCCTGCTCCCTAGGGCAGCGGCCGGGCTGGCCCATGGAAGCTGCAGGGCCCCAGCACAGGGCCGGGCAGCGCAAAGCAAACAGGCCGGGCCTGCCCCTGCACCCTCCCGCAGGCCTGGGAGCCTGGCATGTCCCAGGGAAGCGCGTTCCCTCCCCGGCTGCCTCGTTAGCAGTGATGAAGGCGGAATAAAATCCATTACCTACACCCCTTCGCCCTATTGCCCCAGGAGTCACAGCGGGGCCTCCACCTGCACCCTTGGTCCAGGGGGAAACCCCCGAGTCACCGTTCGCTTCGGGCAGAGGACAGTGTGTGTGTGGTAGGCGGGTGGGGAGGGTCTCAACCCGTCAGCCGCGGCCTGAGGGGGAACCGGCCCCGCTGGACCCGACCCGCATCGCCAGGTAACCAGGCCCCGCCATACACCTGGTGCGGAGAAACCCCACTATGACGCACCAGAGGGGGCCCAACCGGCAGGACCCGCTCCCCACCGCTCACCCCAGGCCGGACAGAACCGAGCCAGGGCGGGCTGGACACCGCATTACCTCAGGGCCTCCTCCGCCGCCGCCACGCCGCCTCCTCCTCCCGGCCGCCATTATAGGCCTGGCCTCGCCCCCTCCCCCCCTCCGCTTCCAGCTCCCGGCGCCGTCCCTTGCGCGGCCGCCGCGGCCTCGCGCGAGCCACGCCCTCGCCGCCTTCTGATTGGTCGGTGGCGAGGAGGGCGGGAAGAGAGGGGAGAGGGAGACAGAGAACGCGGCGCGAGCCGTTCCCGCCGCTGGCTCGCGCTGCAGCCTCCGGTGCGCGGTGGGGGGGGGTGATGGTGATGGGGGAAAACCCCCTCCTGCTCCCCCCCACATCGCTGTGCTCACCTCGTCTTTATTAATTCATTAATATATTTATTTATTTATTTGTGGTGTTAAAAAAATAAAAATTTGGTGTTAAAAAATAAAAATTTTATTAATAAATTCTTCAGTCAGAAACAACAAAAAAGAGCCCCTCACACCTTTGCCTGCGCTCTGTCTTTGTGCGGTGGTGACAGCGCTTGGCGGAGAGCTGCCCCCCACTCCGAATCGGGGTTGCAGGGTCCCCACCGTGGTCCCCGCTGCCACCTCAACCCGTGATTCATGGAGAGGCCGAAGCCACCCGGTGCTTGGAGACCAAACAGAGGTCGTTTGGATGCTCTCCCGCCAGAGCACCGCACCCTCCCGGGTTCACTGGGCAGTGATTAGTCCCGTCCAACTCTCTCCAGCCCTGCCCAAGCTGCCCCAAGACAGTGGGGGGCCAACGAGCCCCTCATGGGTTCTGACAGCTGCTCAGCCCATTACGACCCCTGCACCCCGATTCCAAGGTCGGGGTTTCCAAGCCCCCTGGCTTTCTCTCCCTCCTCTCCGCAGTGCGAGGCCGGGTGTGGCTGGGCAAGGATCCCGAGATAAACTCAATCCCAAGCCAGTGTTACCCAGCAGCTCTTTATTGCAGCCCTGGGCACGCAGGGGATCACCCCTCCAGATGTGTCTATGCAGGCTGGGTTCCTGGTTTACATGGGAATAAACTCCCATCCATTCTCTTTCCTAGAAAGGGCAGTCTCATGCTAATGGGTTCCTGGAATTTATTTACATAATCCTAGCACAGTAATAAAAATAGGGTTAGGGTATTTTCTCCCTCTGGTGTCTTTTTGTGACCTCTGGGGGTCATTTACTTCATCTTCTCTTCTACATCACTGTGTTCTTTTGGTGACCTAAAGCCTAAAATTCTCATTCTGGCCACAAAACAGGTTCTTTACCTGGTCAGCATGCTCAGGTGCCTCCAGACGTCCTGTTTGCCTGTTGCTGGAGATAACAACTATCTCCAGTATCCCATTCTCCATGACTACCCATTCGTTGTTTCTTGTTTAAAGATCAGTAAACCTCCACCAGACATCTTGGCTCCTGCCTTCAGCTCCCAGGAATCCTCTTCATGGAGGCCTGAAGCAATTAGTTAATCAATGCCACCCCTGGGCAGGGCCAGCTGGTGGGGATTAGTTCACATCTGGGTGCCCCATTCTTGGCTCTGATGGGTGACTGACCCCTGCGCTGCCCTCCAATGTGCCCTGCCAGCCCTGATGCCACAGCAGCTCCTCCCTGGAAGAGCTCCAAGTGCTGAAACAGGGACAGTTTTGCAAGATGTGCTTGACTGGTCCCAGCACAGTCACTGGGTGGGCACATGAGCCTGCATGGGAGGAGCACCCAAAACAGCTGCTGGCCACCCTGCCCCATGGAGGGGAAGCTGGGTGCATGAAAATGGGGCCCGTGCACCCATGTACCCAGGTGTTCTTGCACCCTCACACCCATACATCCGTGTGCCCCTGCAGCCATGGACTCCTGCATTTGTGCACCCATTTACCTGTGCACCCATATACCTCTGCACCCATGTACCCATGCACCCATGTACTCATGCACCCATGGACCCCTACACTTGTGCACCCGTGTATCAATGCACCAACTTACCTGTGCACCCATGTACCCATGCACCCATGTACTCACGTACCCCTGCACCCATGTACCCATGCATGCTGTACACTCCTGCACCCCTGTACTAGTACACCCATGTACTCATGCACCCACCACCCATCATCCATGCACCCCTGCACACATGTGCCCGTTCACCCATGTGCCCATGTACCCTCTGCACCCCTGCACCAGTTCACCCACATTCCCATGCACCCCTGCACCCGTCCCCTCCTGCCCGCAGCAGGGGACAGCAGCAGCCACCACCCCGGCCACCCCCAGCGTGACCCATGGCTGACAGTTCTATAATTACCCCTCTCTCCTCCTGCAGCTGCCAGTATTTACAGGTCTCCCTGTGGACAGGCACTGGCACTTGGCACGACACCCTGTTTATCACCCTGCCAGCTGGGCACCGTGTGCTGGGGCTGTTTTCCCCTATGAGTGTACGTCCTGGGGGGCTGTGCTTGGCCAATTTTCCCCCTGGCCGTTTCTGGGTCAGCTTTTGCAATCAAGTGGAGGGACTGGTTGGGTCATGGCCGGTCACACGGGCACGGGGAGATGCCCTCACAGCCCCTCCCTGCATCTGGGGGGTACAGAATCCCCCCAACCCCTGCCTGGGGAAGGAAGAAGGGACCCTGGTGCATGGGGCCTGCGTCTCCCTGGTGCTCCTCCAAAGCACAGCCTGGGGACCCGCTGGCCAGGTGTGTGTTTGCACCCCAGAAGTGGTCGCATTTTGGAGGGGGGTGATGCTCCATATAAACCACCCCCTGCTGCTGGTGGTCCCGTCTCTGCCCATTTCTGGCATCATCCCTATGTCCGAATGGCCACGGAACCGATTTCTACCCCCTCCTTGCCCCCACCCTGATGGGGCCCATCCCCAGGATCTGGTCACACCACCACCCGGGGGGTGCCCGGCCACTTGGCCCCGGGCAAATCCTGGCCCTGTTTACCCCCTAGCTCTGGTTTCTGTGTGCGGGCAGCCACGGCACGGGCGGGCAGGGCCTCCTGGACAGCCTGTCCCCAGCTTGTTTACTGCCGCCAGCTGCATCCCGATGGCTCAGTCCCGTGTGACAGGTGCTGGCTGCTGCTTCCCCAGACACCCGACCCCGTGTCAGGATTTGGCTCCTCGTGACCAAGGAGCGACTTATAAATAGCAGGACGAGGGGTGCTGCCGGCAGCCGAGAGCGGGTGAGAGGAGAGCGAGAGAGTCGTCGGACCCATGGATTTCCAAGCTGGAATCCTGCAGGATGGCAGCCCCATGGAAAGCCTGGAGAAGCAGCTCATCTGTCCCATTTGCCTGGAGATGTTCAGCAAGCCCGTGGTGATCCTGCCCTGCCAGCACAACCTCTGCCGCAAGTGTGCCAACGACGTCTTCCAGGTGAGAAAGGGGGGTACACGCCCAGTTTCTCTTATGCTGGAGGTCACCAGGACGCTGGTGGTGCTGTGGGGGGGATGCTTGTGGATTCTCCTGATGTTCATCTTCCCCTCCCAGGCTGCCAACCCCTACTGGCAGAGCCGGGGCAGCGTGATTTCAGGGGGCAGGTTCCGGTGCCCGTCGTGCCGTCACGAGGTGCTGCTGGACCGCCACGGTGTCTACGGGCTGCAGAGGAACCTGCTGGTGGAGAACATCATCGACATCTACAAGCAGGAGTGCTCCAGGTGGGCATGGGTGGCCATGGCTGGGGATGGGGGACACGGGGAGGTGGCAGTACCCACCTCCCAAGCCCCAGCAGCGTGGTTAAGACCACAGGAGATTGCATCTGGGAAAGAAATTGGGGAGTTTTTCAGCTGGCTCGATGGTCCCCAATCCAAATCTTCCTCCCCTGACCCAAATCTTCCTCCCACAGCCTAAATCCCCTCTCTGCCCAGAGCACTTTGGGTCACTGAGCAGCTCAAGGGGTGTTGTGTCCCAGGCAGGGGTGGTGGTAGCAGGACAGGTCATGCACCCCCCATACTCTGCTGTTGGAGCCTTTGGTGGGAGATAAGAGGTGTGTGGGACAAATCCAGGCTCTGCTCGTGACAGCGGGTGCTGCTGGCAGATAAAAGCCAGAGGGACAGTTTGGGGAGGGGGACCACTCAGTGAAAGTGGGAGAGGGGGACGATGGAGGGGTTATAAATTCTCAGGGCAGAGCAGTGGCCCCAGCCAAGTTCCCTGAGCCACTGTAAATATTGTTTGAGATCCATGGGGACGGGGACGATGGCACGTGGCAGGTGTCTGCAGCTGCTGGGGGGGACCTGGGGGGCCAGCCCTGTCTTTTCTTCAGTGATCTGCTTGTCCCCATGTCCCCCATTGCTGCAGAGAGGATGATTTGGCAGCAGCCCCTGGCTAGGACCCCCAGGGGTTTTAGGGTACCCTCGCCCCAATCACACATTGGGTGACAACAGTAAATCCTGGCCAGGAAAGGCTAAAATTAGGCTCTTGTGCAGTGGGGCTCATGGGTGCTGCTGCCATGCCCAGTGCCACGCTGGTTTAAACTGGGACTTACAAGGCTCAGGGCTTCCAGGGCCACAGAGGTTGGTAGATCCCAAAGGAGCAAGTGTGGGATAATGCCAGGATCTGGCCTCTTTCCCGAGGACCTGTTTTTGGGGTGTCTGTGCAGCAGCAGTGGGCATGTCACCACCCTGGGGAAGATGCTGCAACAGGGACATCATGGCAGCGGGGGTGTCACTGCAGTGGGGACGTCACCCTGAGGGGGATGTCACCCTGATGAGGACATCACCACTCTCTCCAGCAGGCCGTTGAAGAAGGGGGAGCACCCCATGTGTAAGGAGCACGAGGACGAGCGGATCAACATCTACTGCGTCACCTGCGAGGTGCCCACCTGCTCCATGTGCAAAGTCTTTGGTGCCCACAAGGACTGCGAGGTTGCCCCCCTGCAAAACGTCTTCCAGGGCCAGAAGGTGCTGTAAGATCTGGGAACAGGGGGGGGGCTGTGGGGGACACGGCTGATCCCGGGGCGATGTGCTGAGCTGGGACAGTCACAAATAGCACTGGGACCTGCTCATGGGGTATTAATAGCCCCCGGGTGACTTCGCCCAGGAGACAGTCTATATTTAGAGAGGTTACTGCTCGTGGGGGACGTGGAGGGAGCAGAGCTGGGGCTGGGCAATGCCCAACCCATCCCCACACTGGGATAGAAGATTTCCCCATCCCTGCTGGGGTTCAAGCTGTGTCTGTCCATCCACCCCTGCCCAGACCGAGCTGAACAACTGCATCTCCATGCTGGTGGCGGGGAACGACCGGATCCAAACGATCATCTCCCAGCTGGAGGACTCCTGCCGCAGCACCGAGGTGAGGGGAGGAAAGGAGACCTCCAAAACTCAGGGACCGTTTGGGATGGCCAGGAGGGACCTGGAGCTTACAGAGCAGGGAAGACAGCAGGATGCTGAGGGATGTGCACGTGTCATCCCTTGCCCCTTGTCCCCGCAGGAGAACAGCGAGGCGGCCAAGCGGGAGTTGTGCGCTCGCTTTGATGCCCTGGCTGAGCTGCTGGAGGAGAAGAAGTCGGAGCTGCTGCAGCGCATCACCCGGGAGCAGGGTGACAAGACAGGCTTCATCCAGGGACTCATCTGCCAGTACAAGGAGCAGCTGGAGAAGTCAAGTCGGCTGGTGGAAACAGCCATCCAGGCCATGGAGGAAACCGGGGGGGCTGCATTTCTCATGGTGAGATTCCCCAACCTCCCCCTACACTGGGACCTGCATGGGGTCCCAACAACCCCGGGGACATCCCAGCAGCCACCACATGGCTCCACTAACCTCTCCTCTTGCTTCCCACAGAATGCCAAGCAGCTCATTAAAACGTAAGTAGCCAAACTGGGGAAAAATCACCCATCCCCAGTCCCTGTCCTGGGATCTGGCCCAGGGGGTGCTCAGGTGGTGGAGCGTGGGAACATCCCGACCCCTTGCCCTGGCACACCGTGGTCCCCCAGCCTGGCAAGGGGACAGAGAGGGACATAGCTGTGCTCTCTCTGCTCAGCATCGTGGAGGCTTCCAAGGGTGGCAGGCTGGAGAAGATCGAGCATGGCTATGAGAACATGGATGCTTTCTCAGTGAGCCTGGACCACCTCGCCGAGGCAGTCCGCACCCTGGACTTCGACCTTGGTAATTCAGCCCCCCAACTCCTGGATACCCCTTTACCATCGACCCGGTGACACCCACTGCCTTCCCTGGTGCCCCCCCTCGCGGTGACGTTTGGTCCCTTGTTTGCAGCTGAGGAAGACGAGGAGTACTTTGATGGGGAGGAAGAAGAGGTGGAGGACAACACGGCGCCCGAGAGGACGGTGATGGGTAAGTGGTGGTGCCCACTTCCCCGCAACCCCTAAGGAGGATCTTGGAGAGTTTGGACACCCCCTTGACCCTCAATTCTCCCCCTTGGCAGCTCCCCAGTAGCCGCAGCGATGTTGCCAGCACAGGAGAAACGCGGCGGGCGCAGGATGTCCGGCGACGAGACTCGGGATGGGGATGGGATGG
>JAOEGS010023178.1:0-39703 GCA_025447755.1 Corythornis vintsioides
GGTGACTTAGTCTAGGTGATCCTGCTCTGGCAGGGGGGTTGGACTAGATGATCTTCTAGGTCCCTTCCAATCCCTAATATTCTGTCACTCACATACTGCCTTCTGTAACATACACAGCTTCAGAGTAGAATATCTGTTAAAGACATTTTAGTAGATATCATGCATGAAAATAAGCATCAAGTTCTTTTGAACTACACCAGTATGTGTAACACTAACTCAAACAGCTCTTCCATAAAAACCACAATTAATCACTAGCACTCAGGTGCAGTTATCACTGTGGGGAATTATAATTGTCTAAGGAGTATTGGTATACTTCAAAAAAGAAACAAACCCATCCTGATGAAAAAAGACAGCTTGCTGAATCATAGAATCATTCAGGTTGAAAAAGACCCTTGGGATCATCAAGTCCAACTATTAACCCTACTCTATAAAGTTTACCCCTAAACCATGTCCCTCAAAAACACATCCAAACAACCCTTAAACACATCCAGGGATGGTGACTCAATCACCTTCCTGGACAGCCTGTTCCAGCATCTGACCACTCTTTCAGTGAATTATTTTTTCCCTAATGCCCAATCTAAACCTACCCTGTTGCATCTAGAATCCATTTGTGAGAACAGACAGCACCAACCTCTCTACAATGTCCTTTCAGGCAGATTTAGAGAGTGATGAGGTCTCCCCTCAATCTCCTCTTGCTCAAACTACACAGTCACAGCTCCTTCAATCACTCTTCATAAGATTTATTCTCCAGGCCCTCTAATAGTGAAGTTTGGGAATGGCTAACATGCCAAACCAGTCTCATGTTCTCTTCAGCTCAGTATTATCACTCTGGTTTGTGTCACATATACCCTATGACACATTCTATTCCTGTTTCAATATAGGTTTGCCAAATACTAAAACTGGGTAATTTCTTGAAATTATTCTTGACTCTGACTGGAAAGAAACAGACAACGAAAATTTCATTTGCTTTCTATTCCTCCTTTCTCACATTAAAAAAACAATCAAAATACTAATATCCAAGGTTGTGTAGACAGAACTGTGTGATGAACAGCAGTGATACCACTGGTAGTACCCAATCTGCAAAGTTTGGGAACCTTTGCTTCAGCCAGTACAGGATTCAGAATCAAGAAGCTAGAAAGCTCTTGGCCTCTGATGGCCATTCCAGGGGGAAGAATATCCAGGTGTACAGTCATCAGTGTAAATAACAGACAACTTGTTCAAATATCTGTTGATGAATTCTTGAGGAGGGCTTTTTTATAAGGGCATGTGGTGATAGGACACGGGGCAATGGTTTTAAACTAGAGCAGGGTACATTTAGATTAGATATTAGGAAGAAGTTCTTCACTATGAAGGTGGTGAGACACCGGAATGGGTTGCCCAGAGAAGTTGTGGACACCTCATCCCTGGAATGATCTTCAGGCTGGGTAAGGCTTCAAGAAACCTGGACTAGTGAAAGGTGTCCCTGCCCATGGCAACAGGGTTGGAACTAGATGATCTTTAAGGTCCCTTCCAACTAAAGCCATTCTATATATCAAGAAAAAAAAAAAAAAAAAGTATGCAAAAGACAGTTCATAAGCACTTCACATTTTTCTTCCAACAGACTTGGCATTGTTTCTCAAAGGGTAGCTCCTGCTTTAACTCATATGAGGAAAGTCCTGTAGAGAAAAAATCAAGGAAGTGCTAGTCTTGGAGAAGAAGCTCAGTAAGGCATTGCTGTCCCCTTCCTCCCTTTGCTGATCAGCAAGGGAGGGCACACAGATCTTCAATTCCTAGTTCACCCTTTCATGGAAAAAAAAGGAAACACTGCAGGTCCTTTCCATGTTGCCACCTACTGTTTGTCAAGAAAAACAATTAGTTCATTTCTTCCCTTTCATGAATTTTAAGTTTCACACTAAACTTATTCATGAAATTTAAGAATCAGAAAGCCTGCAATTTTAATTAGTTTTTAGTAAAATTACTGTAGGTGCTAGACACTAAAAGTATCAAGATGAAAATTGAAACATTACTTTATATTCCACATATCTGGCTAAGAAAATGAAAAAAAATTAATTGTATATTTCAAGGAATAATTTTCAATGTTTTGTGGTAAAATCTCTGTGAAGAGTATTTGACATTTAAAGCTGAATACAAAATTTAAACCAGCAACCTAACCTCAAATCAATATGAAAGATCCAATCTCAATTATACTTACATAGATCTACTTTAAAGCTCTATGGAAAGTTTGCAAAAGATCAGGTGTTCCTGTGACATTACAGATATTTTATATTATCTTGTATCCAAATAAGTCAGTACGAATAATCCTAGTAACCATAATTTTATTGGGCTGTGTTGAATAAAAAGACATTTTGCAAGTTTTAGCCTAAAGCTGTTGAAGTTCTGCAGCTCGCTGGCAGGTGCACGATTCTGCTCTTCTACAATGGGTATCACAGACTAGGATTTAACTAGAAAGGAGAAAGAACTAAAAACTAGCTTCCTCCTGTAACCTTATTAGACTGGTGGAATCTGCTGGTGAATATTGATGCTTTGCCACACTAAAACAAAAACAGTGACATTGATCTCTGCATTCATGGATGCCCTTTAAAAAAACCCAACCACCTTGATGCATATAAATAACCATTTATTAAACAAACAAAATGCACTGAAGCAAAGAAAGATACCAGAATTATGCTCATGAGGCTGCCAGCTATGGTCTATAACTTTCAAACTATCTTGTAATCCTGTAATATATTATCTATATGTTCCATTTTCTTGAAGTTATCTTCATAACCAAGATGCTATCACAAGTATCATGGGCTTTGGAACTATTTTTTAATTTTCATTTAAAGTGCAATTAAAGAAAGACAATGGATACACAAGATGATAAAGTAAGTGATTAGCAGCATGCAAATGACATAGGCTTAATGATAATACCCTGTTCTATTCTCCAAAGGGCCTGTCTAGAGAAACCCTTCCTACATGTGGTTGTGCAGCTAATGTGCCTTAGCCTACAATTACAACATTGCTGACACCATTAACCACTGAAACAACATCTCTTCATGAAATCCTTGTTGTCTCATTAAAATGCAAAGGGTCAGGTAATTTACTAGCATTGTGTGCCTACTTTTGTTGTGGGTAATTAACAAGTATTACCCAGCACGGACTCCTACTGGGAAACAGTGAAACTGAAATACAAAAAAAAAATAATTATTTGATGGGATTCACAAGCATAACCTCAACAAACCTTTGTATTCCAGGGGTTATGAAATACAGACCTTTGATACATGTCATGTCAGAGATTTTATGGTTGGTTATATTAGAAACTCAATTTCAAATTAAAAATAAAAATTACTCTTGCGTAATTGGATCCAGACATGTATCTACTTCTGTAATTAAGAACTTTTAAAAAAATACAAAAAGAAGCAAAATGCCTCACAGTTTCTTAAAGTCTCAAAAAACAAATGGCTTCTTCAAAGACTTCTTTTAATGTTAAAACACAGAGACTGGTGTAGTACAGTCCAATACCCATGTTTCCTTTCTTCTCGCTAATTGAAGTCCCATATCATCATTTAAAGCAGCTTTGATAACATTCACTATTGGCTCACATCTTGTCAGGGAGCAGAATAGTCTCTTATTCTTTAAATGGAAGTTTTGGAACATAAAACACATTCCAATAAAAGTGAACAGAAAATTATGAATTCATTAAACTACTTTGGTATCTTGTGCTATATATAATATTTATATTCCAACTACTGTAAAATATGCTTTAATATCTTTAGGCAACTATAAGGACTTAAATATTTATAAAATGGCTAAAGATAAAGTATAGCTCTCTTATTCCTACATACAGATGATGTAAGGCATGCAATCAAAGACAATAACACTTTCAACCCATTTGTCATATTAAAGGAGCCTTTCAACTTCAGATCCCTTGTGTGCAATCTACGTAAGAGTTGTTGCCTACATAGGCAACTCCAGAGGAGTTTGCTCCTTAAAAACTACCAAGAGTGCTATACTTCACATAAAACAGGGGTTTCTGAAAATGGAGACAAAACTATAAATTTGCAGGCAAAACAGCTCCAAGTGGGGCTTCAAAATACTGCTGTATTTATCTCTGGGACATCTGGGAACAGGAAGCATTTTGATTTAATATTTCATAACATAGAGGCAATTGCTTCCTTGCCTGGTGTATAATTAATGCTCATAAAAAGAGCAGGGTTTTTTTATTCCTCAGCATCAGAAATGCACAAAATAGTACACCTTCATAATAGGGGGTTTGATTTCAAGATGTTGAACAGCAAATAATAAATAAAATAGAGTCGCTAGGAATTTATAACAGTCTTGGGATGGTTAAATATATTTATAGTTTAAGTGTAAAATCACATGCTTGATGTACTGTACTATCTACCTCCTTTGCCCAGTTTTATCTTTCTCTGGCTGAAGCAGAAGGTTTATTGAAATCAGAGAAGAAAGAGGCAACTGTGAAAGCTTGAAGGTATTTGTGCTAGGACCTTCCAGCATTTCTCTAACACAGGGAAAACATCTCAAAGAAACCTGTCTCTCCAGACATTCCCCAACACTTTTTTAGTTTATAAGCAACAGAATTGAAAACCTCTTTTCCTAATAATTTTTCTTAAGTTTTCCTGGTTTTTTTGAAAGACAGGATGCAAACAAGACTGGATGTGGACCTTTCTTTCAAGGTTTTCTTGTAGAGAAAATAAAGTGAACAGTCTCTCTCTGACCCAGCCTTTTTCATTTTAAGTTAAAATCTTCCAAAGACTTGCACATAATCTAACTTTACACAGGTGGATAGTTTCATTGACGTCAGAAAGATTTATTAACCTGGGTAACATTGAGCATGTAACTTCAGTTTTGGAACAAGCAAGGCATCAGATTGTAAACTTGCCAGGGCAAAAGCTGTATTTTATTCTTGTATATATCAGGACTATGACAACAAGCTCTTAATCCCATCTAGAGCTCCGGTGTGCTACCATAAAATAAATAACAGCTATCAGCTGATCCATCTTGTTCAGCAGGATAAGAAATTATGTGCATGTTGCAAAAAGGTAATATTGAGTTATTTATCACAGTTACCTAATTTTCAAAAATTGGATTTTGGTTTGGTTTTTTTTTTTTGTGAGCAAATGGTGATGTAGGATGTGCTGGGAAGTTAAGATAACCTCATCTAATTTTTTAGTTATTAATTACTTAGGATGGTCAGCTTTTGTTTTGAAAAATAATAATAAAACGGAGCTATAAAAGGTGTTTCAAAATTGTTATTTAAACAATAATCAACCAACAAAGCAAAAGAGCCTTTGTTGAGTTATTATTTTTGTTATTAACAACAATTGATGCTAACAAAAATACAAGGAGAATCCAGAAATAGCTTAAAAACATCCTTAATCACATGCAACCTCTACAGAGAGCTATCAATCCTTACAAACCACGTTAATGCAAAATACTTGCCATTTTTGCAAATGTCACTGGTCTAGAAGAAAATTTTTCAAAACATCTACGTGATTTAGAAAATGACAAATTGTCCTAAAGTATAACAAGCATTCTGCAGGCTAAAGTACACTGATTTGCAAAAATCAGTGTTGAAAAAATTCTCCTAAGTTGAAGTCATTCAGAAACAGCTGCAATTGTTTCTGTGTTGAAATACATCTACCATGCTGCCCTGTGATCTGTCTTCTAACATCCATAGGTAAAATGTTGCTGTACAGCCTCCCCCTTCTGTACTTCAGACCCCCTTGGAGCAATAAGATCACTTTTCTTTATTGTTTAGTAAGTGTTTTTTAATGAAATGTACTGTTTTTATTATATAGGACTCAATATCTAAAACACTATCCAATAAAAGAAAATTATTGAGTTGGATGTCTGAAGTTACTACCCAGAGGCTACTCTGGTACAGTATTTATAAATCTCTAAACAGTTAAGTATAATTGTCTGTTTTGTTTTTGGTTGGCTGGTTTTGGGGGTTTTTTTTTTTGGAAGAAAGCCAAATAGCAGTTTTCATTACAACTGAAGAACAATATTTTCTGTTGGGTCTTGTTTATCTGGTGGGTAAAACAACAAGTAGAATTCCCACAATGTAAGACTCCGAAAGAAAATATGAGAAAATGAGAAACTAAATGAGAACTGTCAATAAATGCTATTTAAAGAAGAAAGGATGGAAAGGTTAACAGAATGAAGGAAGGGAGAATTACTGGAGGTCTCCCAACATAACTGTCAAGGCAGTGCCTGTTCCAGACTCAATATTCTTGGGTGCTTTGGAAAAACATTACAGGTAGTGAGTGCAAACACTAACATGGATCTTAGATTCTTTGGTCTTCTCTCCAAAATACTTCATGATAATCTCACTTTGAGTGGACAGAATAAGAGTCAGGAAGGATCAAGGGACAACAAAAACAAATCTCCAGCACCCGAGGGTCACCTTTTTTCTCCACCACAGACAAATCTCTTTACAAGCCCTTCTAGGAAGGCAATCAGTCAACATCTATATGAGGAACTTCAAGATAAAAACAGGACTTCCCTTGTCACAGACAAGATATCTGATTCAGTTTATTAGCCATTTTGTGAAGAGTTGTGCCAAATGCCAACTTCACAGCATTCTCAAAGGCAACAAACTGCCCTGATGATTTCCTAAAGTTCATTTTCAGGACATCAGAGTCTGCACCACTAACCTCTAGCAAGCTAAAGGAGCTGCTCAGTGAGCTTAGAAAGGTTGAGTGAAGACAGCCATGAGGATGCTCATCATGAGAGCTTTCAATAACACAGGTCAAATTTGAAAGAGTTTTTGTTATTTTTTCAGTAGAATTACATATTTTATGGAAAGTATCAAATCCTTTCAGAGAAGTTAGTAAAGTTGTCCTTTCAAGGCAGGCACCTTGTTTCTATTAATAATTCTGTATAGTCACTTGTTTGGTCATATGTTGCTAGACAGCTGATGATGCACATAGATTTGACAACTTAGATCCTTCACTGTCATCCATTCTGGGTACTCCAGGGCCCTTTGTAGCTCTGGACCAGAATGCTATTTTTTTCTGTGCCTTGGAACTGTGAGCTATTTTTTATTTTTATTTTTATTTTTTTTTCTTCTTCAGGAGGTCAAGGCAAAGTGCTCTGGTTGGCTAAGATGCAATTCTGGACTTAAGGTAGGTAGACCAGAGAAGAAAAGTGTTGTTGCTCTATTTATAGAAGGTCCAGATAATGAATGTTAACCAGTCCAAAAGTCTGGGAGTATTTTAACACTGTAAGGAGACACTAGAAAGACTTTGTTACTGCATGAGAAGGGCTGTGGGGGTATTCTTCTTGAACTAGTAAGGAGAAAATTCTTTGTTGATATAAACCAGATTAATTCAGCAGACTTTCAGCAGTTTGGTTTGTACCAAAATATATGTAAAGGATAAATAAGCATGTTAAATAATACACAGATGTTTAAGCAAAAGTAAAATGACAACTCACTCTGCAATTAAAGGTACCTAATTGCCAGTAAGGAGCTGTGAAGTGCTTTTAGTATCTACTTGTTACCCAGCAAAAGTTGAATCACCTGGTTTATGTAATTGTGATAGTTGTATCCACCGTACATTAAAGCTAAATTTCATAGATGAAAGTGTCACAGTGGATATAATTTTGGAAAAGATTGTGCTATCTACTGATCTAATTACTTCTGACAGTGTATCCATTGTACTCAAGGTCTTCCAATAAAATTTACTATACTGAAAGCAATGCAACCAGCTCAGGAGTTGTGGATACCATAGGCAGAGAATTTACTGGAATGATAATTATTTTCTGAAAGGGTATTAGAAGAACCCCTTCCTAGTCAAAACTCCCAAATAAAAGAGTGTGCTGGTTATCTGACTTATGTTATGCCCTGTTTCTCTACAGAGAAAGAGTCTTTTTTTTTTTTTTAAATATATATACAGAGTAGTATTTACCTGAAGAAATGTCCAAAATTTCTAAGTATGTGCTAACCTGTTGTGCCTCTGGTTATTTGTATCAGTAACATTGAACAGGGTTGAAAGGATTCAGCCTACAGCCCCAGCCTATACTTCCTTACCTATAGGCAATACCCTGTAGCAGCAGCCTGGATATTACAGGATCATAGAACAATTCAGGCTGGGACACCAGAGGGTCTCTACTCTGACTTTCTGCTCAAAGCAGGGTCAGCTATGAGGTCAGATCAGGTTCTTCAGGGCTTTGACCAGTCAAGCCTTTAATACCTCCAAGGATGGAGAGTAAAAAATGTTTATGTGGTTCACAAGCCTGTTGTATTTCTCAGTTTTTCCATCCTCATTCAGGAATGGTCTAAGACCCAGGGTACTCCCAGAAACAAAATACAACAGTCAAGTGTTAGAAGTATCAATAACCTCTGAGCAAAGGCAGAAAGAAATTCTCTCACTGTCCATGCTCAAGAACAAGAAGGAAGGGAGGAAAGGGGTGAGATAAACAAATTTTATTTGTTGATTATTTTAGTTATGTATGTGATAAGAGACTATGAGAAAGCCACACCCAAAAAAAAAAACAAACCCAAACCCACCAATAGCCTGGTAATGAAAATATAATTTAATTTTGAGATATAAAATCTCAAATCCTAGGTCTGATTCATCAAAACAAGGAACCTCCATGACTGTCTTCCACTTTGTAATGAGCTTCCTAATCATAAATTATCATAGTGTGAGTGAGTCAGTCTCAGGAATATTTAAGGAAAGAACTCTAAAATATTTGATGTTCTACCACTTCTAGGCCACAGATTTAAAACATGAAACACATACTTGATTGAAAAAACCCTTCCTTTTCCTAAATCTGTTACCCAGGGAACTACCTAATCTGACTTTGAAAATATTAAATATCTAGTTTCCTGGTACAGTTTCATCCCAGTCCTAAATTTCACAGTTTTATTCTAAGAAAGAATTTTCCACAGTGAAGAAATGTCTTTATTTGCAGTTACAGCGCTGCCTCTTATTTTTGTCTCATAATTTGCATTTCCTGATTACAGAACTTAATCTGAACTTAATCTTGGTTCTCACAGGTCCTTTAGGGAAAACTATCTCTGGGTCAGGCTTATGGGGAAATTGCAGATAAAAGCACTATCTTTTCTACACCTACTTTTATAGCAAGTCTAGATCCAGAGGGGATAGTTACTGCAGTCCTTAATAAGTTTATCAAAGGTAAGACTTCAGCTGCATAAGATGCTAGACCTTCAGGGATGGGAAGATGATTGTCTTTACAATGATGGTCTTTGCCAGGGTGCTTATGACTGCTTTGCAGCTGCTCTGCACAGGCACAGTTGGTGTAAAATAGCCTTTGGCTACCTATGAATCAGTCCCCTACTCTCAGCAAAGACTGAAGGATTTTGTCCAGTGTCCTTAAATGGGATGAGTACATGTCCATGGGAAGAAATCAGCTTTGAGTTAATTCTAAGTGGCCTTTTGAGCAAGAAGGCACAGGAACTGAAAAGAAAATTTCAAGTTCTTGTTCTTCGTATTTTACTTTTTGGCTTATATTACTCGGCTCTTTTTCTCCATGGTTGCAAAGAGCTATATAAAAAAAAGAAATTTTTTTAGAGGGAAGCTTCAAGTATCCCAGAGTATGTGTTAGCTTTGGCTACATTACAGCCTGGTAAGACAGTACAGGGCAGAGTGAGAAAGGAATAATTTTAGACATGTTTTAGGAAAATTCTAATATGACAAAAAAATTGACCAGGTCCACGTTCATTCATTTTTTCCTCTGCAAGATGTGCTTTGTGATGTAGCAGAGAAACTACGTGACTGTCCCTTTAAAAGCCATCATACCAATCAGCAGGTTTAACTGTCAAGCGAGCTGATGTAGGGCTCTTTGAATTACTGAGTGAGGGATATTCTTCCTGCCAGGTCCTGTCCCCTGTAGGCACTGCAGAGAAGTATTATAGGGCAGTCCTTACCTTGGGAATTAGCCTGCAAGACCCCAATGCTGTCATCAAACTGCATAGATTTGATGTTGAGTGACGCCAAGATGCATTCCTTGTCCTGCAGCGAAGCATCATCAATATTATTCTGATTGGCTGACAGGATAACGCACATGTCGCAGAGGTTGATGTTGACAGCCCTTAAATCAGCCCGACTTAATGGTGTACCCTTTGGCACAGGGAAAGAAAAAAAAGGGAGGGGGGAGGGCAGGAGAGGGGGGGAAGAAAAAAAAAAAAAAAAAGAAAAACAAATTAAAGATCGAGAAGGAGCTTTGGGAAATTATTTAACAAGTATCTTTTTTATGCTCTGACATTAAGCTGCTCTAACTATGTGCCAGGGAATAGGAAATGTGTGCTAATCTAAAGGGTAGTTGGTGCTGATGGCAGCATTTTAGGTTCAGTCTCAATACTCAGTCAAGCTATTACTAACAAACAAGAAACAGGAATAATGCCAGCGTTCTACATCTCATCGGTGACTGGAAATTGTCTTGATTTAAGTTGCTATCATGTGGCAACCTCTGGCTCTCTGAATATAACAAGGGGTGTGTTTTAAATGTCTATTTATCTACTACCAAGTCACAATGGTCTTAGGCAAAAGGATAGCAATTTAAACAGGAAAGCATTGTATGTCCTACACATCTGAAATGCAATCAGGATAAAGCTATTTTTTTCTACCTGAAGCAATACACAAAAAAGGTTAATCCTTTCCAATGCATGTTTTTGTTCCTTCTAGAAGGAAAACACACTGACCTTCAGAGTTGTGTGATTAAACCCTCTGAAACAGAAACAAGACTATCTTAATGGGCACAACTCATGCAACATTTCCTGCTCCCACAGTTCTCAATCAGAGAATGCAATAATTAAAACGAAATTTTGTGGTAGTCTGTTGGGTTTTTTCATAGTTAACACAACCAAGACCTGACATTTAACCCATTATGCTTTTTTTTAAAGGTAACATTTGCAGTCCACGCCTCTAGTTACAGAATATTAAGCCTTGGGCTGCAAGGTACAGGGAAAAAAAGATTTTTATGGAAACTAGATTCTGCTCTGCTGCCTCACATGGTCTGGTACCCAAAGACCCTAATGATGATGAGGAGACTAAGCTGTCCCCTTGTCACACAGTGACTTTCATAAAACCAAGTCAAGACCCTACTCTTCCATCTCCTGATCACTCATGGTGAACGTCTCCTGAACTCTACAGAGACTATCCAATGTAAACTGAATTTAAAATGTGAAAAGTGAAGGCAGAGCTCAATTCCTATTCAGTGATAGCTATCCAGTATTTCACATTACTTTTTAGTAATTTGAGACACAAAACTGATCAAACAGATATTATTTAGTTATGAAGTACTCAAAAGTTAGGATATCATTGTTCCTGCCACCTTAATTCTGTCCTTTGTGTCTGTACTGTGCACTAAATGAAGCAGGATTCCTGTGGGGGAAAATAATATGCACTCATGTAATTAATTATTGGCCTACTCCTAATGATTTTATGGAAAGGGACAGAATTAAAGCTGCTTGAAGATATTTTAAATGGGCATTTGCTTACTTTTTAAGAGCAGCTTAGATGCCTTTTTTAATACAGACTTTAAATTATTTTTTTTTAAACATAAGAAATGTTTTTATGTTCTGCTATAACCACATATCCATCAGATATCAGCAGCAAGTTTTACCTCGTAAACCAAGGCACAGAGAAGTAGGAAATGAGTTTGAGAGATCTTCCTCTGCACATGAATCCTACCAATATGATTTCACAAACTTTAGTAGACTTTTAAATTGGTATCATTAGATCAGAACAATGCTTATATTTTATATCAGCATTTTGAACCAGACAGGTGACAAGAAAAAAGAAAAAAAAAAGAAGTAATCATAGAATCCTATAATATCAGGGGCTGGAGGGGACCTCAAAAGATCATCTAGTCCAACCCCCCTGCCAGAGCAGGATCACCTAGACCAGATCACACAGGAACAGATCCAGGTGGGTTTTAAATATCTCCAGAGAAGGAGACTCCACAACCCCCTGGGCAGACTGTTCCAGTGTTCCATCACCCTCATTGTGAAAAAATTCCTCCTCAATAATGAATTCTGTGTTGTCTTCTGCACCCTTAATTACTGTATAAGATAGAATTCCTTTATATATTCTGTATTTTTAAAGGTGCATAAACTATTTCAGCTGTTTTAAGTTGAAATTAGTCCAAAACTACTCCAACTTGGGTGCAAACTGATTGGGGAATGTAAAGGTGTAGAAATTTCCTTAATGCCTCTTCAGAATTCCAAATCAAAACTTTACAAATATGCATTATAATAATGGATACACTTTATGTACTGGGTAGTTCAGAAGTAGTAGTTGCATTCTCTTCTGCTCCACATTTCAAGAGTATTAGTTTAACTCTGGTTCCTTGGTCTTCAGCTTTTACAGTGACTGGAATTAAAAGGGATTGGCAGGAAAAGTAGGATACTAACTGACCAAATCTGATAGTGACACCATTTTTGTGACAGCAGAAAATCTTGTGACACCATCTGTTGGATCAATTTACAGAAAAAGCCAAGGGCTAACACTAAAACTGCATTTACAGTAACAAAGATCTACAGTCTGAATTAATCAGAAAGTGAAGGGAACCCTTCCATTCTATAGCTACTTCTCCAATGACACAGTTTAGGTTACATCATCAATTTATTAATTTTTAACTGATGAAATGCAATTTAATAATCTAAATGCATATATTTTCATTCTGATAAAAACATCCAAATTAACTTTACTCCGTAACACGCAGAGCAGTCCCTTTCACACTTATCCTGTAGGCTTATTTCCATTCTGCCTACATCTTTGTGGGTCATTTAAAGCTATGACTACTTAAGATTACTAGCTTGGAGGGCTTCATTTATTTGTCCTGGAGCTCATGTTCCTACATTTTGGGCACATAAGTGAATGATACTGATATACAGGAGGAAAAGAAACTCTAAACTGTGGTTTTGGTGATTTACCCTACAAAAATCAACAGAAGCTTTTAACTGATTTCAAAAGGGTCAGGGCTTTGCAGTATTTCCATGCCAGAGGACTCTGAATTAAAACGTTATGGTAGTGTTCCTTATGAAGTAGGCCAGCCTACAGGAAGTTTTTATGAATATAGATAGATATTATGTAGATATGGTAACAATATTTTTGTTTTCAAAGGTTTTATGGGTATAAATAATGTCATAAATAACTACTGTCATCCTGTCAGGGAAACCACAACATCAGAACTGGCTACATGCAGTGCACGACAGTGAATGTTCAATATATAACACAGCTAATACATTTGATAGCAGCTGAAATTCATCCAATGAGGATGACAACGAACCAAACACTGCTGCAAATATCTTCTAATAAGGTCTCATAGGGCTCTGTTTTCATAGACACAGTAAAGGGAAAATCTAAGTCCTCAGGCCTATAGGCAGACAAAAGTAAAGACGCCTAAGATCAAAGTCAGTATGAATCTGTCCAGTTGGTGTCCTAAATAAGAAAGTATCAATAATATGGCTTTGGACTTACAGGCAAGATTGAAACCTTGGGGAAGTTATGCAGTGTCTCCCATTCCCTTCTCAGGTATTCAAGTGAACCCACAAACACAATGTGCTTGAGTTCATGGTAGTGAAAGTTGCTGGCTCGTAATGGCATCACTAAATTTCTTAATCCAATCAAAGCAGATTTAACATCCCCAAATATGCAAACGACTACATGCCCACTTAAAACTGTCATCGCTGCTTCGCTTCGAGTCTAAAAAACAAAACAAAACACAAGGGAGAAATCAAACAAAGGGAAGCTTAAATCATGTATTGAGTTTTAAAACAGGAAAAACACAACAATTCTCAATATTGTTCATGTACAAAGAAGCAGTTTGCTAATAGCTGTTCATTTTACCCTCATTCATCCTTCATTAATCGTGCTCAGCAGAAGAAAATTTCACTATTGTTTGCAAATCTTTCAGTATTCAGGAAGATCCTTTACTGAACCAAATTCTGGTCCTGTGTATGGTTCTACACATGTGGACTGACTCTGGTTCTAGTCAAAGTATGATGGATTTACCTAAGAACAGAATTTGACCTACTATGCATTTAGACATCAGAATGATTATAGAAGGAGATGCAAAACTATGCTTCAGCTGAAGAGTCACTAGTGGGGTTTTGTTCAGGACCAATTTGAAAAGGAAAATGGTACCCAATGACTTTGTGATATCACATGTAGGTTGTGAATTGAGTACCATACATATTCTCTTAGAATCAAAGTTATTTTTTAGGATGTGCTACTACCCTGAGAAGAAATCAAAAATGCTCTGCACTACTCTGCCTTACAGGGGGTACCCACCATACAGAGCTTCTCTCAGTAAGAAAAAAACTACTGTGCTAACTCATGACTAACACTAACTTTTCAGGCCCACTGGACATCCTGAGCTGTTGAATAGATAAAAGAAAAAAAGTCTCTGAGATAATTTGAATGATGTTCAGAATTATCTCCTTGTCTCAGCGACAAGGATAAATTTTTGCACTAATTTAATCAGTGGCAATGTCAGTTGAGCAGGCAACTCACACCCCAAAATTATTGAAGTCATTAGGAAAAAATGAGCTTCATTTCTGGAGCCAGCCTTAACATTATTGCACTCCATAAAGTAGCTGCAGATCCACTGATATCGTATTGCCAAGAAGTTGTACGCTCAGGTACCATTACATAGAAGTTTTGCCAATTAATAAAACTAAGACAATGATGAACTACAAAGTTTTCCCCTCACTTATTCACAGTAGATGGCTTTATTCTAAATTATGGAAGCATGGCAACGTGCAATAGATTAGAATATGCAGCAGAGGTGTTCACTATGTAAGAAGAATGGAAACCCTGATGAGAAATTTTCTCATGAGTTAAAAAATACATGAGCTTTCAATTTTTCTGTGGCAACTACACTGATTTTTATTCAACTCTACCAAAAGAATGGTCTTGGCCCTTCAAACAGCAAAAGATATGAGCAAATGCTTGAAAGAAATTACATTAAAAAATGTCTCTATATTCACTGATCAGTATGTAGCCACATGTATTTGCCTGTATGTCAAAAAAGTTCTTACTACCTGATACAGCTGTAAACTCAAAAACAGACATTGAGCAGAAAAATAAATTCTTTTCTGAGGCATCAAGTATCAATTAGTAGACAACCTGGAAAATCTAATCATTTTCAAATTATGTACTAAGTTTACTTGTGTGGTCTCTAAGGACGGTGTTAAATTTGCATAGATATGAAAGTAGACATAAATTGTGGACTGTGACTTTGAAAAGGTGTAGGGAAGCATTTTGCTGGCAGCATCAGGTGATGATATATGAAGCTAAAAGAACCTGGCCAGACTTGCGGATTCACAGATTAACAGGGGGAAAATCTGACATTGCATCACCAAGAGATGATAAATGAGGCACTCCACAGCACCATTTGGCGAGGAAAAATTTTCCAAGTGGGATGTTATGTAAAAGTGGTTGGCTAAAATGTCCTTAGAGCATGAAGGCAAATGTCTGTCTCTGTAACAAACTATTGTACAGTAGGTTTATTCCTCCTTGCCTGCTGAGTACATATAAATGTACACTATTCAAAGCTGTTCAGCCAAATTCTGTCTCACAGCTCAGTCTCTAGAATTTGGAATTTACTTGCTTGACTGTTTAAACAGTGATATTGCAATTCCAGGCAATGTCACAGTTATTACAGAAACCCCTGAGGAGAAGTGAAGACAAGCGTTTAACCCCTGATTGCTAGAATAAACTGGGGCTGTCACCATTGTCAGCTACACCACTCCACAGTGCAGGCAAAACTAAGAGAGCAGGCTCAGGAAAAGCTTTATGAAGTGCGACAAAGTGAAGATCCACTGGGGAGTTCATTTCAAATATCATCAGTTTTGTATATGAGATCTGGAGTTAGTTACTTGTTACCCTTAGGTATGAGTACATGAACAGAAATGGCACAAACTTTCACCAAGCAACACAGACTGGGATAGGCCTTCTAATTAGTTTTAATGACTTGAGTCAGTCTGATGGTTTCCCCAGTTGAACAAACAAAACAAACGTAGACTAAGTTCATTGCAATGTACGAGAAAGGCAGAGTAGTACTACTACTTATTCGGACCTATTTGGGCATCTTGAAATGTTGGAAATTGTGAGAGAAGTTCTAAGAGAGCAAAATTCACATCAATAAATATGAGAAAATGCAAAGCAACACTTGCCTTTGTTAGAATCATTACTGCCTTGTGTAAAGAGATAATTGGGGTATATAAGCACTGGAATACTTCAGATCTTAATTCTCTACAGATTTGAGCCAAATATGCAAATTGCCATTTATAAAAAAGAAATTCCCTATTTTGGATCAATTCTTATTGTTGCACTTGGCATACAAATTTATACGATCATAATTCTTTAGCCAAAATACTAGCTTTGATTTCACCACACTGTGTTTCTGATTTCAATACACTGGATTTAATGACAGTAGAGATTAATTTAATAATTAATTAGACATCAATTCTATGACATAAATAAACTCTTTTCAAACACAACTTATCATCAATACCTACCAAAATGACCTTTTCAATGTCCTTGGCTGGACACCAATGAAACATCCCTGTAGAGTCATATTTTTTCACATTGGCATCCATATTGTCAATCTGCTCGTTGCCAGGAATTAATAAGGGGTCATGCCTGGGTAGAAACAAGTTGAGGACAATATAAGTGAAAAACTTGAATTATGGATGGAAAGATATCCCGAGAGCTATGTACAAAGAGGGATAAAAGATTTAAAAATGAAAAGTATTTACACTTTAACATGCTTTTAATGTGGGCACTTGTAAACAAAAGCTGGAAAGAAAAAAGTTAACTTTTAAACTTTGGGTGCATCTTTGAAGACTCTTCTATACTCTTTCTACACCAATAACCATTTAATTTTAAACAGGGCTTTCTGACACCATCACAACCAGAAAAGTTTTTTTTCTTTCCAGTCCCACTTCTCCAAAATAAATACCAGAGTTGCTATTAGCATCTGCAATGAAGTAGAATGGATGGAAACAGAGCCCCATGCTGACTGACTGGCATAAGTATGGAAAGCCAATTACTTGCTTTTACTGCATACAACTTCTGACGTGATGCTCTTCGCAGTAAAAGCTTTAACAGGCTGCACTTTAAATATTTTAGCAATTTGCCCAATCATATTTTGCTTTCCCAAACTGAAGCCCTTTAAAGATTCAATAGTGTGTCATTTTAGAGGAGACAGACCAACAAATGCCCACATCTGGAATACATGATTTTAATAACAAACAACAATGTCCATTTTCTCTGACAACTCTACCTGTAATAACTTTCTAAGTGTTTTTGCAGCAAGATTTTAAATCACGACACATCTCAAAGGAGAAGCAAATAAAAGTCGATTTTATAAACTTGCACACAAACTATATAGTTACATGTAAGCACAGACATATACAGTTCTTTAATTTATATGCTGAAATCAAATATTAAGCTGAGTACTAAGTGACTCCAGCACTCTCAGATACTAGTGAAGATCTCTAAGTGATTGCATTTTACAGTAGCATTAGAAGAAGGATTGTCATTATAAGGCACAAGGTAAACTGACCCCAAAATCTTAAATTCTATGACAGCATAGAGCTTTGTCTGGAAAAACTTCAGTTTTACGTCAAGTTTTTGTCAGGAATGCTTGAAATATCCTGATGCAGAATTGTAACATTTCAAAGAAAATATTTGCAACCTAGGAATATACAAAGTACTCTGAGATGGGTAGCCAGATTTTAAAGCAGTTTGCCTTTGAAAGAAATATCCACTTGGCTAGACTCTCAAAAGTTTACTGCTTTTAAAGCACGAGTCAGCTTTAAGAACCTATCCTGTGCAATGCCTACTGAAGATGCAGACACTGTTGAATGCTGTAAGACATAGGTTAATTTACCCTAAACACAGTACAATAAATTACTATGCTTAACACAGTTATGCTTGTGTACTAAGAAGGGTATAATCTCTAATTATATGTGTGATTAATTTGTGTAATTTTATAGCTGCTGATTAACCAATCCATTGAATTCAGTGGAAAATTCTCATTGATTTAACTCTAACAGGGTCAACTCCATAGAAAGTGACATAAAAGAACTCAAGAAACTATTAATAGAATGTTCCATTTAGGCCAGAATCTTTTGATGCTTTAAGAAAAGGCAATGCACTACATGGCAAAAGGCATAAATCAGGCTCATCTGGAGAAAGAAACACAATGTTTTCAAAGTTTTTTTTACATTCACTCAACAGAGATACAGTTCAGTGCACTTCACTGTCAACCTGCTGGCAGCAGAGTCATCTCTAGGGGACTACCTAGAGTCTCTGACTCTACTCCAGGTTTGTAATAATGAAAGGCCTTGCAAAAAGAATGCTGCTCCCTCTTCTGTGGGATGCAGAGGTGACTGGGTGCAAAAGTTGTGCCAAAGGATTTTTTGTGATTCTTTTGGGTTGATTTTTTTCATTGGGTGGTTTGGTTTTTAAAATTATTATTTTATTTCTAGGAAAAAAAAAAAAATATACTCTGCATTCTGTTACTCCCATTCATCACTGAGCTGTAGTCATGATAGTTTTGGCTGAGAGCTAACTGTGATGCTGTTCATAGGCCATTCCTTGCTGCTCATACCTTCATGGGCTACTGTAAATTCTGCAAACCATGAAGACAATTCCCTTTGAAGGTTGTACTAGTGTTCAGACAACGTTTAGTGGTGCTCTGTCTGGAAACTAAAACATAGCTACATTTTTCTGAGGGAATGTGTTAGCTATGAGTTTCAAAATAAGAAAGTTAGCCAAAAAGTTGGGAATCTTCAGGAGCTTCAACTGAGAAATGTTTTTCTTTCTGCTGTTTTTTGTGGTTTTTTTCTTCCCAAACTTTCACAAGACATAAGTCAATGAGCTTTCCTAGCAGAGCATTGAAACAAAAGCAAAGTTCACTGATCAAATCACCTCTTTCACCTTTCAGAAATCAGATGCATATAGGAAGGAATTCGGAATTTTCTTTCCCCCTTTCTCTTCATTGAGGAAACGACAAAAAAATAAATCTGTAAAAAATGCCACACTCTAATTTTCTAATCAGTGTTTCTTTCCTGCTCTGAAATTTAAACCCAAATAAATCATCTGAAGCTTTCACAAAAAGAGTATTTAGAAATACTCTAATCACAGTCACAGAAATGATACCATTTGGAAGGAATCTTATAAAAAAACAGGTGATAGCCTAGATCTGAAATCAAATGATTGCCACCTGCCTTGAGACTTAAGGCAGTTTTCAATGTGTAAGTGCTTAAAGCCAAGTGTAATCCTCTGTTGGGTAAGGGCCTTGCATCATAGAAAGGAATATTCAAAGTAGCTTGTGCCAAAGGCTTATCAGATGTTTACCTCAACACTACCAGTTAATTTAGGTTTAAACAGAAGTGTGCTATGGAAGACATGAAGAATGTCAATCATCAGATATAACTCCCTATTGGAGTTGTGGGTAACAAATTGTGATTTAAAAAAAACCAAACCACCACAACACATGAACTTCTATGCAATATGATAAACTGTCCAGATCACCTGCTTGGAGTACAGCAAGTGGGAGTGTTCAAAGAAGCAAACAGGACGGGACACACAACAAAAAAATTATGCTAGGTATTATTGTCCTCATTTTCCTCTAGAAGAATGGATTCTGCCTGAGAGGGAAACCACAGTAAGACTAGCTATGTGCTTCACAATCTCTGGGTTTTTATATATAAGTGTGTTTATGAAATTTAAATCTTCTGAGCTAAGCTATTATTTTAATCTCTCTTTAGTCAATGATTTTTCATTCCTCAGTAAAGCAATCCCTGAAGATGTCTAAGAAGGCTGGAAACTGCTTACTACTAAAGTCTAACTTTTTCCTCAGACGTTAGAAGATACGCTGGCTCGTAGTTAAAAACTGAATTGATTGATGGACCTTTTCTCTAAACATGGTCATTTTATGAAGTAATACAGTAATAAAATAGTATTGCTACTTTGGTCATATATATACGCCAGTGAAACATGATCTAAATCTGCTTTGCAAATAATAAAAATTAATTAAGATAGACACACAGGGGCCAAGGCTGTCAAATCTGCCTAAGGGGTATGGACACCCTCTTCCCATTAAAATTATTACACAAAGCATTACAGTGCTTGCCCTTACAGTCAAATCATGGACTGAATGTGTCTAGAGAATCTCTGCCCGCTTCACCCTTGAAGATAACTCTTTCAAGCCATGCTTGAGTCACACTGGCAGGATACTGTGGAAATGCTTGTATTACTGCTACAGCTATTATGTTCTCCAAGGCTGTGAAGTCATGGGCTTGAAAAATCCCAATCACAGGAAGAAAACCACCTTCTATCAATTAAAATCCATAGTGTTTGTTTTGAGATGTCGGGTTTTATGGGTTGGAGTGAGCAAAGCATTTGGTCACTCCAGCTAGGAAACATGCATGGGAGAAAAGGAGAAAAAGCTAAATTTCCCTCATCCATAACCCTAGTTTAAAAATAGATTCTCTGGTTCTTATGGTAGATATTACACATGCATGACTTAAAATGAAGAGCAAAATACCATCTTTTCAAGGTTTTGAAAAGCATAGAATGCCACGTATTATCAATTAAACTTGAAAACGATGCTAAGTGCCATCCTGCAGCTGCAACCCCAAAAAGCCTGCCTGGAAGACAACAGCCTAAAGCAAAACCATAAATTCCACTTCCAGCAAATTTCTTGCTAGGAAGTCAGCATTACATTTTAAAGAGCACTGCTTTCCTAGCATGAATTTATAACTACTGCAAACTTATTTACTTAGATTTTTTGTCTCAAACTTCGAAGTACTGACTGGAGATGGACAGAAATGAAAGGACCATTCAGAGCCAAATGTCTTTCTCATCAAATAATTATTATTCAGTATATCCTTGTATTCTGTCACCTTTGTCTCAGCCCTCTTGCTATCCTTTGTATGCAACTGAGCATTAGAGCAACATACCCTCGTTGACTTGCAGTGAAATCACTCCATATATTGAGCACAGGAAGAAGTATACTATGTGACCAGCAGGGACCCTATTGTTGCTTGAAAATGTAATTACTAACTATAATCTGTTAGTCTTCACACATCAGTAAAACAGTGTCTTGGCTACTTTTTCTTGTGTCTTCCAATAAAATTCTCCTTATATAAAATCAATGGCAAAACACTCCTGGGAACAACACAACTCCTATTTAATTTGTGTTTGTTAAAGTCTGCAACTACGCCTTTCTCAGGTAGATTTTGCCCATAAAAAGATGTTCAGCATTCTCCTGCTCAAGAGTCAGGGTCTCGAAACTCATGTTGTGTGCAAACCAGGAATTCTGAATTTTCCTACTTCACTGTGGATGTGTGAGTGTGAGCACACACATACTTAATTTTAGGAGAAAGGAGTAGGTTTGCTGAAGGTAATATAGGAATTGAAGACACACTAGAGAATGTCAATGCCTTTGAAATTTCTCCTACAACTACCCTAACAAATTGTGGCAATTAACATGCTGTTAGTGTTAGATGTATGCAGCCGGTGCAGGTGCTAATAATTGAAAAAGCATTTAGAGCTTTTACACCCAGGCTGAATATTTCATGATGTGCTGCATGTTTCACTATTTACTCAGTGGGCTTCTGTCACTTCAATCTTCCCTGACTGCTTTGACTGGTGCTATAAAACTCGAGCGAGATGGAGTGACGGCCTGTCACAGGCAAACTCCACTGACTCCAGCAGCTCGCTGGGACTAGCTGTGAAGGTTGTCACGACATTCTGATGGAATTCAGCAAATGTTTTGTGACTAATACACCCAACATTTGTCGGCTACCATTAGCCATTCCCCTCGACCCTCTGCAGTCTGCGTGGATGACATTAAGTTGTAATGAGAATTTGTTGCCTATGTGTGTTACGCTAATGACGGTCTCTTAGTCATCTTTCCCTTCACAGGTTAATCAGCAATGAAATGTGTAAGGATTCAGCACCCAGATGCACCAGGCTTTAAAGAAGAAAATCTGGTGCGACAAGAGAAAGAAAATCCTCAATTTACTGTTAAATACTTCCATTGTCATTTCAGAAGCTATCCTATTATTGGCTACAATCTCACACTGTCTGACTTTTTACCTATATCTACAAAGAAGAATATATCTAATAGGGGGAGTACCTAATGCACTGTGTTAGCTTGTGGGTTGAATTACAGTGCTAAGAATACTAACAACTCTCTCTCCTCTTGCTTTACACAGATGTCACTGAAGTTTTTTTATCCTCAGAAGCCTTACTGAAGAGTTCATGTTAATTTATCAAGACTACTAAGGACACTGATATAAAGCTGTTTACTGTAAGAATCTTGCTCATTAAAGTAACTTGATACCTCAGGACATGCTCAGAATATGCTTCTGAAGTATGAATCCTCACATAGAAAAGTAACAAAGCAGTTAACTTTTAGACTTTTACATGAGCAATTTAATGAAGGAAGACAGGGCACATAGCCAGTGTGTCTTCTGGTTTTAATATTTCAGTTTATATTTACTCAAGCTGAACTAGTAGTATTTAAGGGGTAGGAGAATGTACCTGAAAAAAAAATATTTTTATTTGTAAAAAGAAGAAACCCATAGTTAAGTGGCATCATAAAATATAGGAATATTTTATAAATTTTTTTTGCCACTTAAATGAAGTGTGTAGCCTTTGTACCTTATGATAAAAGCTACCACTTTTGCATGTCAAGAGTTTATAATAATACATTATTTTCTTTAAATTCTGTTTAAAGCTAAAAAAATATTTCTTTCTCTTCCCGGGATCTGAGTGGAACTTGTTACCCTGAACTTTATTAAAAAGCCTGATGGGTTTTTTTCTGCTGGAAAATTCTTCCCTTTTCTTTCCTGACACTGCTTTCTCATCTCAAAAACACTTATGCAAGATGTCACAGTAGTCTAAAAACCAGAACCATACTGTTCTTATTTCCATGGTTTATAACACAACTACCAATGGTAGTAACAGTCAGAGGCCTAACATATACTACACTCTATCATTCAAGCTATTTCTCTTTATAACCTTGTTAAAAAGAGGTCTGAGATAACAGAGCAATTACTCAGGTTGCTTGTAGTGGATTTGTAAAACATAATTGAGAAGTGAAATGTGCTTATTAAATAAATACCTGTTGTGCTGCAGCTTAGTTATCATTGTATATTAGCACTGCATAAAGTTAGCCTTGTAAATCCTTAACAAAGGATTTTTAGATTTTCTAGAATACATGACAGAAATCTCCAAGGCTGAGGAACAGAAATATAAATCATTATCAAGGCTAATCAGTGAGATTCCACCTCTTCAAACCTTACCATCAAGCCCAATTTAGGGGAGTCAGGGAAAATTATCAGACTGGATTTACTTTACCAGTTGTTGCTTGAGAAATGTTCCCCTCTAGACCTCCCATCACATGTTTTGGTTCCTATGAGAAAGCTCACCATATTAGGTCACAGAAGGGCAACACTACAATGGCAAAGGCAATACAAATTCACCCTGAGTGGCACTAGCAGAAATTCATGTGTACGTTTAAGTGTATAGAGCTGGGTGGGTGGAAGAGGAGATAAATGTGCACAGCCATTATTAATATACTTAGAACATTATATCCAACTTCAGGAAAAAAGACAGGAGGTTTCCCCCTCAACTTCAGATAAATAATTTCATTAGATTTCTGGAAACGTACGCCAAAAAGCTGACTTTTTTCCACGTCACTTAACTGGGTCCTGACAGTCTTTGAGCAAGTTTTATGGTTTGGCTGGGAATTATTTTAGATCCTTGATCAAGAAAAATCCTCAGGCTTACGAAATTCTCCTTGGCAACACACTGAAAACCCATCGTCCTCTGATGCCTCTGATTCTTATGTGATCAGGGACACTAATGATAATGACCCTTTGCTGAGTATGCTGCTTGTCTAGAGGCCTATGTCAACTACACCACTACATTCAGAGTGGACAGGGACAAACTATTTGTTTGCTCTTCAGGCCCCTTGGGCTCTGTCATATGCTATTTGTTCTTGCATTAAGAGGTAGTTTGACTCAGCTGGGCTGACATTTCCTTCAAGTCAGTGTATTCCACTCATGCAGTAGCAGCTACCAAAGCATTAAGTGTGGACTTGAGCCCCAGCAACAATCCTTTTAAGTGGCTTTTTTGATTCATATCCAGGGCTTTTCACATTTTTACTGGTCATTCTGGAATCCAAAATGACATATTTTTTAAAAAAACTAGCTTTGCTATTTGATATTTAGGCAACATAGCCTCCTCATATTTACTGTAGCTGTTCATCAATAACATGCATCAAAACTTGTGACTGTGAAATGATGAACAAGTGACTTAATATCACTGCATGACACCAGAGGCATCAAACGGTTCTACTCTTCTTCTGCATTTCATGAAGAACTCGTACTCTCACAGCTTTCCTTCCTTTTCCTATAAATTCCTATTTAAATTTAACTTATTACTGTAAAAAGTTATCCTTGCAGTTATAGCTCCTCAGAAGAAATATCTGTTTTTTCCTGTTGGACTTCAAGTTATTTTTAAAGAATACCCATAACCTTGCAGGTTTAATGGGACAGACTTCAGACGATGTAAACCAGATAGAAATAACCATGACAATGCAGAGTATTTTTTCTAGTTAATTTGCATTTATAGCTATAGTTTGAATTAGAAGGATTTATTTCTGATTGACTAGATTCTTGCAGTATTGCATCACTGTGATTCTGCTCCTGCCATTTGATGAGATGCAGGATTCAGTTAGAATGCTGACATTTTAACAGTGACCATTTGTGATGTAGCCAACGAACATTTGTATGCCTTACATCTATTTATTTCCCTTAGTAATTTACTGGCATAGAGACAATAACATCAAAAAGATGTTTTCGATCTCTCTATCCAGATCATACTTGGTAATACAGCTTTCAAATTATGTGTGAGAAAAATCTCAAAATTCCCACTTTCTGACCAGGTCTAAATAAGCACCTGTCAGACTTCTTGTCATATGTTCCAGAGGATCCCTACGATAGAGCTTCTGTCCTCTGTTCTGCTGCAGTGACAGCAGAAGTCATAAAGTTTTATCTCATGGGATAATACCCTCTTCCCTCATTTGCCCCAGCCACTGTGAAAATGGAAAATCTCCACAGCATTTTCAACATTATCTTAACTGCCGGGCTGCTCAGAAAGTGATTCTAATGTCACACCTCTGATTACAGTTTATAAATGAACTTTTCAGATATTCCTCCTTTATGTTCCAGACTTCTTGTCCTCCAGGCCCCCTCTAGATTCAGGACCATAGCCGAGGATAAGCCTGCAAAGTAGCCACTTGTTTCTGTGGGAGGGACAGGGGTGAAGCTAGCTTTGAAAAGGAGCTTTTAAAGTAAATTTAGGAAAAATATTGCAAAGATAAGTATCAGCTGCAGACATGACAGTGTTTTAGCTGATTTACCTATTGTGCACTTTTAGCTGACATACACTGAAGATTTCAGGGCAGGAAAGCAAGTACCTGTCACTTTAGGTAATTTAAGAGGATACAAAATAGCAGATAATACAACCCACCTTTGTTTATCAGAAAGGAGAAAAGCATTTGGCCATTACACACAAAGCTTAACAGAGTTCTTTTCTGATTCAATCCACTTTGTCTTATTTAGCACCTTGAACTGAAGTTAAGTCAGTGTAGATAAAGGGTAAGACAAAGAGACAGCTGGGTCTGGGGAGAGGCTGAGGGTGCCAACATAGAGCTGGTGAATAAATTTAGCAGCAAGGGCGAAGAGGAAGAAAACAATGTCTGGATTTGGAAGCCTGGCAAGTTCTCCACTCGCTGCTCGACCTGTGTTTAGCAATTCTGATGTGCTACTGAGCAGACAGCTCAGGCTCAGGATGACTACTCTCCCTCAGTCCCTCTTCAGCAGGCAATGAAAGCAGGCTCTACTTTGAAAATCTTCCCCCATCATGCAAACTGACACAGGCATGCTTTTCAAAAACCCACAGCCAATCTGTTGATCATTACTTATTTACAAAGGCCTTCGGGCAGAAAGTCCTGTAAAAACCATACTTGATACGGTATACACTAGCTTTTTCTGCTTGTGGAAAAAAGTACCCCTAAGGCTACCTCAAACCATC
Source organism: Corythornis vintsioides (assembly GCA_025447755.1). Classification (NCBI taxonomy): domain Eukaryota; kingdom Metazoa; phylum Chordata; class Aves; order Coraciiformes; family Alcedinidae; genus Corythornis; species Corythornis vintsioides. The sequence continues at coordinate 26,103 of JAOEGS010023178.1, forward strand.
ACTTTCTATTGCACATAAAATGTACCGTGTAACACTAAAGTATTTAATATATATGGTATAATATATCTACAGGAAAGGCATTTGTGTAGAAGTATGTTACCCTGTATTTGGTAATTTGATGTTTTGCTGAAGGCTATGACTTGAAAAAGCCTGCACCTAGTACAGAGGACCTGTCATCTCAGTACCCAAGAGCCAATAGAATAAAGAAGTACCCTTAAGCAGCAAAACTTTGACACAGCTTTGAAGCATATGAAAACAGTATAACTCCCCAGAATTATTATTACTCAAGATCAAAGAAATGAGGCATACTTTACATAGCAAACAGGGACAGTGTGCTCAGCTCCAAACGTTTCAGCTCTTTATCTCTCTCTCCTTTTCTTTCTTTCTCTTTTTCTTTCCCCAAAATTAAGATGGGAGGAATCTGCCACATGTTTACAACTCTAAGTGGTTTAAACTATTAGCACCAGATAAGAAGACTGTCCAAAAGTAAGTAAATTGAAAATAATGCAAGCATGACGACTGGCACCATAAAAATGTGAAGCTTGCCAGTATGTTCATTTTATTCTTATTAACTTTAAACAAGCATGTAAATAAGTGTCATATGGGCAATGCTGAGGTAACAGTAAGGCAGGGAGCTTTTAATGATATACATTTAACAGAAAAAGATGGTCAATAGGGGAAGAAAGAGTCACAGCTGGGTGCATTTTTCTCTGTGAATCAATCTCACTTTTTGTTCTGTAGTCTAAACAGAGATGAAGACAACTTGTAGAAGTTATGTCCTTGAATATGCCCTATAACACAGTAACAATAAAAAAACCCACACATGCATTTGTAACTGGCCAAAGAAAATTCCAATCTACTTACTGAAACACAAAGTGGAATATTACCTAGGAGTATCCAGAATGGTTGAAGGATCAAAATAATTGTCAAGATCAGAATAAAAGTTATGAGTAATTTTATATATGAGGCACCTAGGTATGAATACTGATGGCTTTCACTTAACCTCTGTGACTGCAGAGGAGTCACAGTTACACATACAACCAAAACCCAAACTGCATGAATGTTTCTGTTTATGTATGTAAAGAAGTTTACATTTTTTCTGGGTACATATGTATCAAGTGGAAAATCTCTGCTATGCTATATAATTATGGTAATAATTATGGACTGATGTTCTAGCCTGGCTACTTTTGATATGCAAAACCAAAGCAAGAATTGCCTCCTAGAAAACTCCATGTCTGCTAGCTGGTCCTGTTCTGGCTGACTTTAGCAGGCAAAAGGTGAAGCACAGTGAGAAAGAATGAAAATGACATATTTTTTTAACAGATTCCAATTTCTTGTTGCATTTCTAGTTTTAGCAAATCTCTTAGAGGTAATTTGTCCTATGGAAGGACATGATATATTTATATAAAGGCATACTGGTGTAAAATAGTGTAGATCTAACAACAGGGCAAAAAGATCACTAACGATATTTTCATCACCCACTTTTAGAGTATATACTACCCTCTTAAAAATCCCTATATTTCATAATTAATGTGCTTTTAGACTGAGTAAAACTGCATTAGTTTTGAACTTTGCTTTGGCAAGTACATAGATTATTAGACTTTTTTATCAGTCTAAATCAATTAACAGAAATTTGATTTCAATCGACAGGATAAAAGGAAGGTAATATTCAGGTTCATTTTTGATTGTGATGATACATCTCACATATGGCCTTAAGTACAGAAAACAGTACTCAGAGGGAATCCAACAAAAAGAGAATTGCCTGAGGCAAACTAACCACATGAGTTCCCCTGATTGGTTAGTGCTATCATTAGTGCCACTGCTGTTTAAGAACTACACACGGACAGGACAGGGTGACAGCTAAGACTTTAAAGCCTATGTATTTTTCAAACAGCTTTTCAAACTGTTTTTCATGACAGAATTTTTTTCAGCTCTATCATTAACTGCTGACAAGCTGACAGAATAAATACTTCAGCCTTTCAGAAACCATCTAACAATCTTTTTTTTTTTTTTTCCACCCTCTCCCCTTATTTTTGATGTGGGGGGAGGAGAAGAAGGAGGAAGGAAGAAAGGAGATGAAGATATGAGTTTCTTACAGTCTTACCTCATCAGTTTGGGTGAGGAGTTGGGTGAATTTCGCATGCCTCCGTTTCGCTGCTTTTTTTTGGGTGATAGTGTCGATGGCTGCTCATCTTCAACTGGAAATATAAGGAACTCATGAGATTAAGTACTGATCTAAGTACAATATGAAATACAAGTGAAGTAGCAAAGACCACACACTCTCTGTCCATTCACGCACTGATACTTCATTGCTAACATAGGCCCAACAGTAATAAAAGTCAAATATATGTTAGTCAAAGAGATTGGTTTGAAGAAGCAGGGAAGAATACCAAGGGTTTGAACACAGGCGTTCAAATTGGTTTCATACTTCAAAAACAAAAGGGGGGAGAACCACATTCGGGTTATTCTTAAGAGTTATTTTCTGTTAATCTGTGCTACAGAAAAGTAAAATTAGTGCTCTGCTATATTCCCAGAAAGATAAAGTACTATTTGCAATACCAACATCACAGCTGCCAGCCTGCTTTTGCTAATGAACTAGACACCAGTTGGTTCTCGCTCCTCACATGCCAAACAACAGAGTCTTCATGAAGAGATGTAAAATATTCAATGCCTTGATGTTCAATGATTCAGTTAGTTGGGAATGTGAACACAGCCTGCCATTGTGCACAGATCTCCAGCACAAGTCAGACCTCATCGCTCTACCCTTCTCACAAAAGGGAGTTTTAACAGGAGTGAACAGAATGAGGTTAAATGGAAGTGGGAAGACAATACCTGTATAACAGAGGATGCATGTGTTATGCAATCTTTTAATGAGGATGAGGTGCATTTTCAATGACAGATCAGTTTCCAGATGTAAAATCACTTATGGTTTTGCCAATCATAAACTACTCTTGGATAACCTATGTCACAATACATCCTGCTTAAACAAGTGCAGCTTCCTAATAACTCATCTATAAGAATTAACTGTCATGTTTACTGTTTCAAGATTGTTACTGCACTTGATAATCTGTGCATAAGGTTTATGTGTGCTATCAAAGGGAATTATCTTATGCCTGCTTTCTCAAAATCATACTAATGCTGAATTATTCTAACATAAAGAAGGAAAACCACACCTTTTTTTTCCATCCTATTGTTAACTGAAAAATCAACTAGAAAATAATACAACTGATGCCTAGGAAGATGTTACTTTAAAGCTAAAAGGAAAAAAAATTAGTAGTAGTAGTAATAGTAACTATATTAAAAGATCTTAATACACATTAGCAGTGCGCAAGCAGAGGCTGGAAAAAAAATATCTGTTTGCAATGAGCTACACAAGAACAACAAAACTTGAATATATGTCGCCTGCCCAAGACATCTCAGATGAAATTAAGCAATATCCTTCTGCTATAACCATCTTCTGACAGTATTTTATTACAGACTGCATTCTAGCCTGTCATGTCTGTCTGTTTGCCCAAGTCTGCTGTGGAATTTCATTTTGCCTTGGTCAAGACCGAAGGACTGGGCCCTGAAAAGACAGATGTGCTGTCTTTTCAAATGACCTGGCATCCCCTAACACGTCAAGGGAATCAAAGCAAAAGAAAGCATTGCAAAAGAAAAACAAAGAAATGAACAAAATAACAAAAGCTAACCCTAAAACAAATGCCCTAAAGAGTGTTGTAAAAAGTAATACTTAGATCAGAGCAATGACTGTCAAATATTTAGTTCACTAACTTTAACTTCCTTTTCTTCTTGAGCAGCATCCCCAGGTAGAAAAACACATCGTATAATGGAAATGCTTATTAATCATTAGTCTAGTACTATCTTTGTTTGTCTGAAAGATAAATAAGACCTTAGAAAATTTTCAAAAACATACAAATTATTTTTTTTTTCTGTGACAGCTTGTTCAAATTACACTAGGTCACTTCAGTATTTAGCTATTTTTAACATGAAGTATATACAGAGTTATTTTGTTAGTAATATCTATTTCTGATTATGACAAAGTGTAAGTATTTGTGCATTTCAGAAAACCCTCTGTAAATCACTCTTGTGGAAATGGTCTAGTTTTCTTTTAAACTTGTCATTCAAAAAGTTATCTTTATGCTATTCCACACAGACAAGAAGTTGCTTTCATGATATACACTGTGCTCTCTTGTTCTTTATAGGATATAAATATTAATTTTCAATATGATTAATCCACCACTTAAAAGAACCAAGAACAAGAACCATGCAAAACCCTTCAGAAACCATCTACAACTGATACGGTTTACTCTTTTGGTAGTAAAAATTCCAAATTTCACAATTTAATCTGCTACCATGGGGTTACAGAATGTTTCTCATGAGATTCAGCATTGCACCATAAGTGTATTGTTATACTATGTTAGCAGTTTAAGGAAGATAGAAAGCCATCAAGATCATGTACAAAATCCTACATTAATACAAGTCAACCATAGAGCATATTCTACACTTAAAAGAGAGTACTTTTCCAAGATTTCAGCTAGCTATTAAGACTCCTGTCTGATCCTTTAAAATACTGAAAGTTAGTACAGTAAGAATATTTTGTATTATATGGTCCAACATTTATGTTCTCCTGTGCTGCCAGGTGATGCTACCCCACTGTAGAATTATAAACAAAGCCTTACTAGAAATCACCCATAATAACAATTTCTAGAACTAGATTTCTAGCACTTTGCAGTTATTTTTGGTGCTGCATCTACAATAAATAATCTCTCTTTTTTGATATGTGATTGTCATGTTCCAACTATGTTACTATCACCAACTGTTGGAAAGTCCAAGGTTATTGTGCCTCATAGTTAATACCTGTTACAAAAGCCTTTTAAGGGATCTCAATTTGTTGCTAAAACAATGCCTTGCTTAAGCAAGAAAACCGTTTATTCTTACTACAGCAATGAAAGGTGATCTGTCTTAATTGTATCACATCCAAAGAAGAGTTTATTTTTCAATGAAACCTGTGCACAGGGTTTGCAGGGCATCTGAATTTTAGAAACACATCTCTGTAAGAGTAGAGGAAGGGAATCTGTGAGTCTGAAATGTATGATAACTCAGAAGTGGCTTCTTATGAGGAAGTACGATATAAAACATCTTTAATTATTGTCCTTCAGATACTCTTACCAATTCCCTGCATGTTTAAAGAAACACATTTGGCAAAAATTCTACCAAAATCATAAAATATTATTTTAGCTTCATGGTTCCTGTGTCTATATTAATTGAAAAGGGAGTCTTAATTTTTTATGAAAGACAACCATACTTGAATAATGGGCTGTGATATATGACAACTCAACAATGCTGTTGTACGTTTCACCTAGTGCTTTTGTTAATGAGAATAAATCCCTATTTTTAGTAGTTTTGCTGTCTTTATGCTACAGGATTTGTATTAAAATGCGGCCACATATTATGCAGACTTTCTTTACCAGATTTCATAAAAAATTGCAAATAAGTTCATAAATTGCATGCAGAATTTTATAGAATCAGAACCACATTCAGCCTCTGATTTCTAAGAAAATGCAAAAGCTTTTTTTTGCACATCCCAAAGTATAACACTTAATGTACATTTGTAACAACTCAGTGCTCACTTGTTGAATAGGCAGAGAATCCAACAGTTTTGCAGTTCAAGAAAACTCAGTGGTAAGAAAATGTCAGGTGGGTCTAATGTGGCTTCATATCTTCCAGTTTATGCTGGAGTTTAATTTAAAGCTACACTGATGTTTTAAATGTTTGCTTATTCTTGAGTAAAGAGGATTCATTCTTTCAATGACATAATCTCCAGACAATGTTTCATAAACTGATTTAAGATGTGCTGTTAATTTTTGCAGCCTTCATGTGGAGATCAACATCTGTAACAGCATATTACTTGACTTTTATCCTAATTTTAATTTTAAGGAAAATAAAGGGTATGTCTTTCAGTGGACAAGTTCGTAACTTTTTTCTTTATTATTTAGTTACTATATTGAAAATAAATCTGTCTCCTTCACTGCTTCTCCCATGTCACTAACAGAACAGTTCACAGACAATGTTTTCCATATCCCAAGAAGAGCTGAAATTTGAAATAACATCTATGTTACTGAACATCACACAAACCAGAATACCTGGGAAACTCATTCTGCCTAGCACGTAAATGCTTCAGAGCAAAGAAACCATAAAAAGATAAAGCACAAACCACCCAGAAACATTAGTTAACTAGCTCTCTCGATTAACTTATTAATCACCACATATGGAGAAACCCACATCTGTAAGCACTTAACAAGAGCATTAGTAATGTCATAGTCACATTGAAAACAGACTGCAAAACCATGCACAAACCAATCTGTATTGCTTTATGCATCCAGCTACGGGGCTACCTACGGAGATCTTGGTTCAACCCAGGCTTTTGGGAGTGGTAGCAGTATTTTACAGGCAAGCTGAGTGCCCTTTGCAACCTAGAGTATGTAGATTTTCCTTGTTCAACAGAACTCAATAAATTAAGGTGCAGCAGCGAGGGGTTGCTGGGTAGAAAGAGGCTCCCTTTACGGTTATTAACAAGTGGAACAGGTTCCGGGATTCCTTCAGTGGACTTGGCACCAACCAATGCATTAGTAGTTTCATTCTTGAATTGATATGAACATTTTGGGTAACTTGATCTAGCTGCATTCTTTACTTCTAAATAATAAGAAAAAATTTCAATTAATGTCTTTGTATTGAAAGTTATTTCAAACCACCGGTATGAATCAATTTTGATATTATGTGGAATTACACACTTTAAAGTATCACTTTCTACAGCTGAAATAAAGGTTTATACCTGCAGCATCCTTAAGTTTTGTTGTTGGTTTGGTTTTTTTTTTCTAAAAATGGCTTGTTATAAAAGAATACTTATGAAAGGATTATTCCACAATATTATCAACTCTGAGCAATAATCCCATCCTCAGGTAAGTGTGTCTGAGGCAACACTTATTTCCCACATGTTGATAAATGCTTTCAGATTTACTAGTTGTGGAAGATGTTTATTCCTTTGAATCTACTGAAAACAGGGGAGGTAGAGCACTCTGTCGGCAATAAAATAAAAAAGGAATCATAGAAAAAGGTCAACATCTCAAAATTGTGCAAGCATACTTATGAAATTAAATTGATGTTTAGGAATCTACATAAAAGTAGTTGGGTATTCATAAGTACTGAATACAATAAATTTCAAGAGGTAAAGAAAGCTAATAAATTTAATTTCCTAAATATGGATTTAGCTTGAAACTGTGATTCTTAGTCTTCTATTTCTAAGCTATCAAAGCTAATCGATATTCTAATATATCAGAGTTCTAAATCAAATCAATATTCAAATATAAAAAAAAATCTATATTAACAACTCTAAAAAACGCCACCCTCTGTAAAAGACAATAATGAAATGTTTTTCTGGTAAAAATATGCAGCAATTTTTTTTCTCCTAATGCTTGTTTTTTTCTGAGTATATTATAGAAGAAAAGGTATATTTCCAAACCACTAAGATCTTATACTATGTTATGTATTATGAGGTGAGAAAGTTAGGTACGGAGTAGTTTATGGACTGAAAATCTTGCAGCATTATTTCCATATGTTTCAAGCCTTAAAGTTTCCATGGAGAAATTTGAGTAGACAGTAGCTCCAAATTATTTGAGAAGGTTGGCGTGTTTTTTGGCATCTTTGTCTAGTTTACCATCAGCTAGAAACACTATCTGCTAATGGGAAAGATATGTAAATAGCATCCACACGCTTGCCATTTGTGTTGAAGGACAAAATCTGTCTTACACACACACTCAAAAAAAATGTGATTATATGTAAATTACAAGAGTTATTCGAATATATTTTTTAACTAGGTTCAACTATTTGGTGACAAAGTGTCCATTCCAATTCAATGATTTCTAAATTGATGGCTTGCTACTACGCCACATGAGGTGGATAGAAAAATGAGTGAGAACAGAACTAGAGTCTAACAACATTATTCTGCTCTTTGATAAAATTTAAAATGTAATGATAATAATGCATACACATGAGAGTTTACATAGATTTTAAATAATTGGAGGATAGTTTATATCTCTGATTAGCAGAACTGCCAGAAAAAAATGTTGTCTATCATACTGAATACACTACTCAAAAGTTACCAGTCTTACCTTGGAGTTACTGGGTTTTTGTCAAGTCTTGTATTTCTGTCTTTGTTATTCCTCCAGTGAAATATTTTCAGATGAAAAAATGTATCTGCAGAGACCTATCTCCCTAAACAAGTCACTTGATCAAGGATGTATTTAAGCACTTTGAAATGCATTCAGTTCTTAAACTACACACAGTAATACTGGAAGCAATCTTTATAAATATACAAGTCTGCATCAAAGTATATTCACATGCAACGGAGAAAGACCAAAATCTATTAATAATGCTTCTTGACCCTCCAACCAAGTTAAGAAACATCATCATCTTTTTACAGTCTTTTCTGGAGATGTTTTCAGATACCAGACCTGACTACTAAGCAATTCCACAACCGTGTATGTCTTGTGGCATATTCCACACAGACACAAGCAAACCTTCCCAAGGTCTTGTGCTTGCAGTGGCACAAGAGGCAGAATTAAAATACTTTGTCTTTCCATATGGCTTAATAGCTTGAGCTTGGCAGCATATTTAATAGCATGACATGATCTTGTTCAGCATGAACATCGACCTAACTGCTTAAAACATATCCTACATCCCCTTATTTCCATCAGTCTGAATAGGTACTACCACTGAAAAGCAAAACATTAAACAAAGGGGATAAAAGAGTTGCTATTTTTTTGTCAAAGTACTCCATATTTCATAGTTCTAAATAGCAGTTTCATCCCATGACCTCTAACCTCCTGCCTCTGAAGAGACCTCAGCAGCTTCAGATTGAAATGGAAGAGGTCCCACAGCGTGTGACTGTGAAATACCTAATTCATAGGGAAGTTTCTGACTCTAACAGTTTATGGCTCGTGTCTTTTTACTTGATCTTGAAAAGCAAAGATTACAGTATAATATCTGAATAACCTATCTGTAGTTGAAATAATCTTTCTCCATTCTTCTAATAAATGTTGTACCCTAGAATAGTAAAGTTAATTCTTTTTAGGCTAAATAGCCTGTCAAGTTGTACAGGCACACAAATGCATACACATCAAACTACATGTGCAAGCACAAAGGTGCAATTTTGAACACAAGATGTGCTTTCAGGTTCAGCAGTGTTACACAACCAGGTGAGAAATACAGACCAACGCTGTCACTTCTGCAGATACATACTACAGTGAGCAGAACCTAAAACATTGATGGTTTTATGGTATTCTGATGTTCAGCAAAGGTGGCTTCTTTTTACTAATAATTCCTTTAAAATATGATTGGTCGTTTGCACCAGTATGTGGGCTCTTTTCCATGAAAAACTTATTTTGGAAACGAAGACTGCTGTTAATTATATGGAACTAAATGCATCCTTACTGTCACTGTCTCATTAGATTTCACAACCAAACTGTCTAGATTGGGGTAATCTGTTCTAACCACTATGCAATGTTAAACCACAGCCTCCAAATCCAAGGGTTCTCTTCCAAGTACATGATGAGCTTAGCACCAGTGAGTCTACTAAAAGAGAATTATTTTTTAGTCATAGTTAGAGGAGTTTTTATTTATCTAATATGACATTTGCCTTTATTTTCAATGCAAATGGTCAAAGGAGGAATGTGCTGCCTGCGTTGTTTTCTCTGCCAAAGTTCATTAGAAGTTTTGAGGGCACTTGCCATGTAACTGTAAGACATTACTACTGTTAACTAGGAATAGTCACACTTACTGGTCATTTTGAGAGCAAACGAATAGCATTTTTGATAATGTAAACATTAAGGATGGGGGTAAGAGTAGAGTAAAAGTAAGAAATTCAATGTTTTCTGTACTATTTCCTAATTGCACCTTGGGTGAACACTACCTGCTTTTGGTAAATGCTCTACAGAACTTGACCAGGAAACCTGTCAACATTAGACAGATAAAAAATATCATCTATAAAATGTGAGATATTAATGTAATTTATGTAAAGGTATTTTGAAGCTGCATACATTCCTATTCCTCCCCACTCTCAAGAACTCCCTTTTGAGCTCAGTGACTACACACTCGCCTACAGACTGCATTAGAGAATCATGCCTGTTTCTATTTGTATACATTTTATTTATTATAATGAAGATAATTTGAAATGCAATCTGCAACTCCCTGAACATTTTAAAAACAACCAATGTAGTTAATCTAATGCCTATGGCAATCTCTATTTATTCTTTGTGAGCATACACTTGCCATAACTTAAAACTGGGCTGAGCTTTAATTTAAATGTAACAAGGCAGAATACCAGTACAGTGCTTTCAACAAAATGGCTGAAACGGGCTTCAGCATGATTTGCCTGGAAGGGAAGATGAAAATGTGTTTTAAAGGAGAAAAAAAATATCCTGACCAAAACCAGACATTCTAAACAACCACCACTGATACCCACTGCTCCTTTCCTCCCCCATCTCTATCAGCTGCTAGGCTTTCAGCACCGTTTTTCGCCAGACACTAGCACAGTTTTTTCCTTCATAGTCAGCCATCAGCCAGAGCTGTCACTTGCAGATACTTCATTTTTGTTTCAGTCTAATTCATACTGCACCCCCTTAATCTCTGTAGTGAGTAATGCCATGTCACTGTGAGGAGATGCCAGATCCAGACCAAGAAGTACAGAGAGTGTTTTTAGCAGTGAAACTATCTTGGTTTCAGAAAATATTTTATTTCTCCCCTCCACTTAACTGTTTCTCTGTCTCCTAAAGCATTTTCCCAGCTGACCTCCAAAAGAGCAATCACCATCCTGCAATCTGGCATGTCTTCTATAAAGCTCAGCTTTCACATGGTGGGTGAAGACAAGCTGCAGCTCTGTATTACTAAATGCAAATAATCAATATGTTGATTGAGTTTTTGGCTACAAGAGTTCTTTTGATGGTAGTGACAGCGAGCATGACATTCCTCTTTCAATGACAAGCTTGTTTAGACTTTGCTACCTACCACTTTGTGAATCAGGCAACTGAAAATACCCACAGCAATTCCTCCAAACTGTCAGCTATTGCTGTGATTCCACCCAGCACCCCCTGTACAAGACAACAGATTAACCATTAGGCTAGATATGTTGAAAATATACAGCTTCAACCTTTCCCCAGCTAGCTCAGAGCGATGTATAGATGATTATTTCAACCGTCAGCTGCCGCAAAGACTTAAACCCCTGCACAATAACTCCTGGATTCATCTGCCCCTTGTCAAACTTGCACAGCTTTAGTTTGAGCATACATAGTGTGGCAGTTTCACTGCGGATCTAGAATAATCCAGACGGCTGCTGTCTCTTTGTTAACAGGAAGCTAAACTGATGAGTTTGTAATGCATTTCTTATCAAAGGTAGTATGAGAAAAGAAAATGTGCCCAATCAGTTTGGGTTTGAATTTCGCATAGTATTGAAATATGGTTTAATAAGAACATTTGTTTTCTTCTTGGGAAAAAAAAATTAATATTCACTGCCTTTAAAAATCACTTTACAACAATGAACTATTTTGCAGCTTTACTTGATTTTTTTGGTGGTAACATGTAATGAAATAATTGACTAGAAACTACTATGCAATGGTGCTTGATGAGATACGAGAATGTTCATTTTAGAAACTGCAGAGGGGTGTTTGCCTGGTGTCTGAAATGGTAATTCAAGTGAAACAAGGCTGCTGTTTTGGTTTTTACATGCATACACACTCGGGGAAATGCATTTAATTCCTCTTTTAAGTAAAGAGAAACACATATGCCACATATCTCTACATACTAGTAACATTATAAAAGCAGGTGAGGCTCAATTGCACTACGTGCCATCTGAAGTAGATAAGAAAACATCAAGATCCAAGAATGTAAAGAACACATCATCTCGGAACATTTACCAGATACGGTAAATGGTGCTTACATGAGATATTCTCTCTGAAACACTCCAGCCCAAGAAACATACTTTTGCTTTTTTTTCACCTTCCTTTTGTCCCAGGCTTGTCCCCAGCACATAAAATTGAATGACAAACGTATGGCTTTACTTACTTTTTCCTCTCTTCTATTGGCCTCCGATGCTAATTTTATATTAATATTTCACAGTCTTTCAGGATTCATTTTTCTCACACATAAAGGATTGAAACTCAGCTACAGATATATTCCTCATCTTTGCTTTTCACTGAACACTGTAAAAAGTTAATATAAAATGTGGACTTTTGCTAGGCTCGGTCCTGTTATGTATTCTAGATGACTGGTCTGATATTCTATGAAACCATGATGAAATCTAAGTTTCTGAGCTTTTAGAGTTACAAGAGTATATAGAATGAAAGACAGACTGCAAAAAACTTTTAAGTTGAATCTTTTGGTGAAAAAAGTCCAGGGTATGGTTTTACACTAATTCATTTTTAAGGGTAGAGCCAATACCCTAAAGTTACTGTAGAACTGTAATTTTTTTTTCATTGCTCCTCTGGTTTAATTCAAGACCATAATTATTATGAGTGCTTTATAGAGATATCAGTAGTTATCACTTCTCTATTACTATGACTTCAGCAGACAAAGAACTTCTGTTTGAAAGGCTGTTCAAGAACATACATTGACATCAGTGGACTTTAGATCAGAAGCTGTTCATATCTCACGCTGCAGAGTGCAAGCTGATAAAATGGGGCAGGAAGAAAGCCTTTCCCATATATACAGCATTTTACAATTTGCTTGGGCAATTCAGAGAAGAAAGGTTTCAGGTTTCAGAGTTCATGGACATGATTTCTTGTTTCTATACAGAAGCACACACACGAAATGACATTATGCAACAACCATCTTCCCTTTCCCTTCACAAATGTGCACAGTAGAAAAAAGCTACGTCAATGAATTTCTAATAAAATCCTAAATTATATTTAGACTGTCTTATGTGCATTGAACCTTAAGCATCTTTTCTGATCTAAATTCTAGTATTCCTCATACATTTTTTGTTTATTTTTAGTCTCCATTCTCCATTGCTTTTTCAATTTATGATTCACTCAGTAACTGTTTATTCAAGTCATTATGCTGTTATTGGAAAACTGTCAAATGAAAAGTTAAAAAAAAAAAGCATCAGTGGATGTTTTCCACTGTCCATTTAATTGTCCAATTGACTCCTCCACATGTTGCACCCACACAGAATACTATTTGGATGAAGTTTATTTTGTGAAAGAGTGAAGAAAGGGAGATGTGTCTAAATTGTAGAACTTAAAATAACATGGTCTGCATTCGGGGGAGGTCTGTTCTCCAGACAAACATCAAAGTGAAGGGTGCTGACTTTGTCTTTTGAGAATGCACTTTGGAGAATAAGGAAATTCAAAGACTCTCATCCGACATGGAGAGTGTAAATAGTCTTCAAGTTAAATTTTAAATGCTGTTATTTCATTATGACAAGCTGTTCTGCTATCTGAACCTAAGAAGAAGCAACAGCAAAACATTACCCCTGTGTATCAGGAAAAAGCTGTTCAGACCCTTTGTGTCCTATTGTGTCATAAGCATCCATGAACTCCAATTTTAGAGCT
>JAOEGS010023178.1:39803-66174 GCA_025447755.1 Corythornis vintsioides
GTGTATCAGGAAAAAGCTGTTCAGACCCTTTGTGTCCTATTGTGTCATAAGCATCCATGAACTCCAATTTTAGAGCTCCAGCTTCTGCATCTAGCAGAAGCAAAGTACAAAAGGATCTCTCAAAGACACATGTTCACTTTTTAATACACTATTTGATTATCCCAAGACTACAGAGAACTGGGAAGCTCTTGACTGGGATTTTTATTCTACCACCAATCTATTACATAGCCTTGGGTTGCTCACATGAAGTCAACTCACTTTTAATGGATTTCTTTAGAGCTTTTGCCAAGACTCAAGTGACCAAATGATCTGAAAATGTGGCTGTTCATCACCAATTTTCTCAGATCTATCAGATATAAGATGGTGAGGTTGCTATTGCTGTTTAGAAAGTACATTTGAGTACATTCCACAAGAAAATACCACATGCATATTAAGAGTAAACTCTTATTACTGTGTCTTTTGGTTTTTTTTAATTAGACATTCATTGTGAAATAACTGTAATATTTTTTATTTCTGTTTCTTTTTAATTTCCTTAAAAAAAATACGTCAGTTAAAGGACACTGATTTCTTGATGAGTGATCCTTTAACAGTTCCTCAATGTATGACTAGTAAAGCCAAGCCTTTGAGGGATACTTTCAGAGCAGAAACACAGCAAATTGTGGTGTTTTCACACCCATAGTTCTAAATTCAGTGCATTGTCATTGACTGTCCTTGTCTCAATCCAAAGGTCAATATGTGGACAAAAAATAAAAATAAAGAAAAAAAAAAATTGAAAGGCCACTCACCATCGTGCCTGTGAACACTTTGATGTTTACACACCCTCAGCTCCATTAAATTGAGTTGGAAAATAGACAATGCCTAGAAGCAACTAAGGGAAAAAGTAAGCACAGGAGTTCTTGATGATTGCTCTTTGGGATCAGAAATCTTGTATTTACTGCATAGACTACGTTCCCCAGGAAGAGAGGCATAGGAAAAGGATTTTTATATGTTGAATTCTTTGGAGAAGGACTCCACAATTTTCAGCTAGTTCTTGCTGCAACTGTTTCCTTCCTGAGAACATTAAGAAGTGTAGATTTCAGCCTGTAGAAATCTAATTAGAATTAATATTTTGTTTTCCAGTTCAAAGTGCCAATTCGTCTCAACACCTAAAAAATACATAACTGTAACAGTGCAATTCCAACCTGCATATTTTGAAATTTAAAACTTAAATAACCTTTTATCTACACTGCTCATGACAAGTTTAAAAATAAATTTGTGATTAAGGTGTTTTCATTAACACATTTTCTGAAGATGACATCCTAGGTCCTTGTGCCCATTTCTCTGGCAGTACAGCATTGTTAGTAAAGAATAGGTTTTCATAAACTTATTTCAAACCTAGGGGACAGCATTCTTAACTTCCAAGATATTCTCTAATTCTTCCTCTGCTTCCTAGCCTATTGTCTTACTTCTGAAACACACAGTCTAGAGGACATCACTCATTTTAAATTTTTTACTAGATGACACAAATATTTTTTGTTGTTTATTGTTTTTGTATATTTTGTTGTGGTTGTTTTTGTGGGTCGGCTTGGTTTTTTGTGTTTTTTTTTTTTAACTTTTTGAATTTTACTACCATTGAATTTCTTTTTCCTCTTGGTAGTTCTTTACAATTGTACAAAGGGTGTAGAAATGTCTATCTCTGAACAAGAGCAACTGAAATCTTGACATTTAACTGTGGTTTTCTTATCGTCAGTCTTACTTAACTTTCATTGACACCAGTGGAAAAAATTCCATTTATTAAATGTTAACAGGATCAGGCTCAGTGATCCCAACTACGCTTTCAGGTTCAGCTGCAATATTCCTCTGGGATGGAAGTCTTTACACGATTGTTAACTGTGTTTCACATGTGAACTAAGTATAAATTGTTGTGAGTGCTTACACACATGCTGGTATTACATACAAGTGCTTGCACAGTATATACCTATTTGGAAATACTGCTATACAATTTAAAAGGGCCATCAGATTCTATTTATTTAATTATTTTTAAATAGCACTTTTTCCTCTCAAAAGCAATACATGAAGTTCTTGGAGGATTTTCAGCTGCTACTTATTTCTAAGGCAGCACCACCACCTGCTGGTTACATGGAGCTTCAAGTCCCAGTGCAGTTTTCCTGTCTTCAAATCTATGCATAAGTATAGAACAGTATTTCTCAGCTGCTCTTCCACAGAGAAATGTTATTGCCATAAGACAGATTTTTAGCACGTTGTTTGCAGTTTAACAATATTCTGTTACCTAAAGTATGGTTTTCATAAAAGCAAGGAATGTTAATTGCTGACAAAGCAATTATCTTATGCAAAGTACTGTAAGTCACAGGGTAAACATCCGAATTAATCAAATAGATTGAACCTCTTGTATTAAAAAGCCTATTATTACACATGCTGGTTTTATCATTTACAGATATACAGAAAAATACACTTCACCATTCTAAGAAATCACTTTTTTTTTTCTCCTCCCTAAGTGCTCCCTACTTTAGTGAGTTCTAGAATGTACTCCATTGTTGTAAATCTGTTTTTCTCTGAATGAATATGTCCCAAGAAGGGTATCACCTGGTAAATGTATTAACATAAAATACAACGTAGATATAAATAAGAGTAAATATAAAAAAATATTGTCAAATATTTTTGTTTGTTAGGAAAAGGGAGACGGAATATAATGCATTGCTATGGAAAATTAGGGAAATATAAATTCTAGGTAAATAATAGCAAAACAAAGTAAGTAAAACAACACAATAGTAATAACTTAAAAAAAAAAAAAAAAAAGGAAATATGATGCCTACCTCTTTATCCGCAAAAGAACCCGCAAAAGAATTAATACATCTCTGCCAAAGCAATCAGTAGTTTGGCTGGAATCAATTGTTATGGGGAAGCAAGGGCTGGCAATTTAATATGGGTGGAAAATAAAGCATAAGAAATCCAGTGGTAATAACTCAGAACATTATTATTTACAACAGTGTTTAGATCTCTAACAGGAAGACTACTCAAAAGAATCTTATTTTTCAAATAAAACCTAAATAGGCTGAAAACACCCCCATATAAAATATAGAAAAAAATTACTGTTAGGAATTTCTGCTGATTATTTCTGCAATACTGAAAAATGCTGCACTGATAATGCTGAACCCCGGGCAGAAGTTACATTTGAACTATTTGGAATTATTTTAAGAGGGAAAAGCTGTTATTTTTCACTTTAGTAATAAAGCTACACAGGGATGTCAAGCTTGCTTAGTCCATGACAAGGATCAGGAAGATCACACAAAGTGATCACAAGCCATGGCAAGGAACAGCTTGAGAAAGAAAACTTCATCAAAGGTAAATGCATTGTGTTGTGCACTTCTGGTTTCATTAACCAGATTCTGATGAGAATATGGACATTACTTCAGAAAGCAAAGGTAACCTAACAGCAGCACTTGCACTTGTAGCACATAAGGCACTCAAACAAGAGGAGAGGAAAGAATGGAATGGAGAATTTATAAGAGAAAACTGTCATAGTGTTGAATTAGTCACTCAGTTTGCTTAGCTATGTCTTGCAGAACGCTTGATGTGCTCAGTGTTACACCAGGGGAATTATTTATTCTCTGTGAGGATAAAATTAAATACAGGTGATGTTCATCGTCAAAGGAGGTAGCACGATAAGGAGGAAAGGTGACTGCTAAAAGAAAAAAAAAAAAATTCTGCAGGAAACCACTTACCTGCTAGTATTTCTATTGTAATTATCACACCAATTTCACAATAAAGTCCACAGTCACCTGGAGGAGGAACTCTCCCCAGCAAATTAAAAAATGGATATATATAACTTCCGAAGATTTACAAGTCTGTTACTGCCCTGAAAGGAACTATATCAACCACAAATGCCACAGGATGTCAATAGATTTGGAAATAATGTTGTTGCCAGATGTTTTGAGAGTCAGACACTGAAAGCATCCAGAAATCCAACACTCAGGGCACACTGACAGCTGTCAAGAAAGTCATCTTCCAGAAATGAATTGCTTGGAGCTCTACCTCTGAGGATTTTATTTTGTCCTGCTTGAGGAGAAAGAGGGCAGGCAAAAGACTCATACGCTAAAGGCAGATTAAAAACAAATGCATATTTTGACATATTTTATATTCCTCATGGGCAGAACTCAAGGATACTGCTGAGGAAATCTGTGGGACTCAAGGGACAACTTCAGGATATTTCTTGAGGAGTATGTGGGGCTTGGGTATTGAGGCTGAATATATGAGCCTAAAGATAAAACTTGCATTCCCTCAAGCTATAATTTCAGATGCAAAACAAGAACATAGCTATTTAGCATAAGAAATAGCAGTATAACTGTGAATGAATGAGCTGCAGCATTCACAGATTCAATCAGCCAATCAACAAGACCATTAAAATCTCAATCAGCTACTAGACATGATAAAAGCATAAATCCTGAGTCTGAAAATAGATTATACATTTTCATTCAAGTAGGAAATAGTATTTTCTGGAGTTATTCAGTGAAGACAGACAGACAGAGAGCAAAAAATTTCCACAGTTCCTTATAATAATAAGGTGGTAGTGATCACAGGTGATATCTGAAACAAAAATTAGAATAATCTCATGCTTGAAAAGAGACAGATTTGGACTCCTTGTATGGAAGGATCCTGTCAAATAGCTAGGATTACATTGCTGATTCCACTGTCTGCAGGTCTTTGTGATTATCACCACAGAATCTGTGCTGAGATTGACATCTGTCCCAAGTTTACTGTTCTCCTGGCTTTTCTCCTTTGTCTGAATGAAGAAATCAATAAGGTATATATTGCTACCCAGGGCAGTAAAACTCTGGATTAGAAACAAGCAAAATATACACAATTAAATGCTTTTAAAATATATATATGTTCATATTTCCTTGAACAATTCTATGGATCACAAGCTCTTGGTGCAAAAAAATGCAGTTTTTAAGAACTATGGAAAATATTAGAACTCCACCAAAAGAAAAATTTCAACTTTTCTTTGTATCTAAAATAAAACATTTTCTTGTCTGAATTTACACAAAATATCATTTGTCCACAATTAAAATGTAATTTGAAGAGCACTCTGAAAATGTGTAACCTCACACTATAGGATATTTTTTTTTTGTGGAATATCAAAAGATGCTCTTAGCCTTCAAGACTTAGTAAAATGTGTCTTGCTATTTTGTTGCTTACCCTGACGTTGATCAAGGCAAAAATCCCGCATTTCTTGACAAAACCAACACAAGAATTAAAAATGGCTCTGAGTCCAATTCCATTATTAGTGAGAAAAATTAGCATGTCATCTGAAAATCTGGGAAATGTTTCCCATATGTTGTAAAGGTCACTATGTAGTAGAAACCAGAAAGGTACATCCTGTTCTATTCAGAGGTGCATCTCACTTCTTTTCACCCTTCTGCTGCCTCATCATGCAAATTATAGTAATTTTCACACCCTAAAATACTGTTTGGTTGTTTGTTTTTTTTTTGCCACCCATCATAACACAGGTGGCAAACACAGAACCTGACAGTCCTTGCATGGTTTGGTATATCAGGAATAACAGAGATACAGCATAAATAAATTTTAAAAATCACTGTACAACCACCTGTTGAGCATCATCTCTACAGTAGGCTCAAAACTTGCACTTTTTATTCTTTGCTAGAAGAATCTCACTTCTATTAGCTGATGAAACTTAATAAACTACACAAATATTTATCTTGACTTCTAAGTTGTTGTCCATATATCGCAACTTCTATTTTTATTAGAAGTTATTATTTTAAAAATTACGTATTCAAATAAATATATCTATGATTTCTTAAAAATAAACTAAAACTATACTATAACCTCAGTCAAAGCAACAATATAGGATGGGTGCTTGTTTTGTGGCACTTCAAGAACCACATATGGAGTTACACGACAACAATCTCCTCTGTTCATGTAGCACATAAAGAATTCATAATGTTACTTATCTTGGCATAGACAAATGCCTTGAAAGGTTATAGGTACTCAGTAGAAAATATGATGAAACACTTGAACTGCAAGTTGCTTCTGTCTTCCAGGCTGAGGGCTGGGTCACTCTGTGGACCTACATGGAACTTGATAAATTCTGAAGATCTCTGATTCTTATTCAATGGGCACTCCTATCTTAGGTAAGCATTATATTAGTTACCTCTGGTTGCAGTAAATCACAAAGTAGGTACATTAGTGGTCACACTAGCACTAATGTGACTAGTTACCTGTATAAAGGTATTAAAGATATATATATTTAAGATGCTAGGGGTCTCAATGGAATAATCAGACAGTGAAAATACTGTGCTTGAATTTTTCCTTCCTTTGCCTGTTTTGCTATCAAAACGCATCAAAGGCAATAACAGTTCCATACATAATGCAAACACATTTTAACTTGGTTTGGAGGGCTTTCATTCTGGATTATTTACAATAAACTGCATTCTACTTTATATGTTGATACTATATTGTGGTCTATTGTATATTGCAATAAGAGGCTGCTTCTATACATTCTATATGCTTCTTCTACAATAACTTCAGATAACATGAAATGTAGAAGACATAGGCCAGAGGACTTATTTTTCTATGAATCTGAAGGACCACATTCCAAGTCAATGAACATTTTTCTCTGAATTATACAAGGATTCAACCAATAAGAATATAAAAAGGAAAAAAAAATATTAAAAATGACAGTACAAGAGTATGAAGAGAAGACTTTAAGAATGAACTGTTCATTTTAGTTTGGAAGTAATTAGAAAAGAACACACATTACACATCAAAGCATATCTCTGATTAGCACAAGTTGATAGCTTTCTGCTGTTATTGGTTCAATATTAATTTGAGACTTTGCCCAATAACATCAACACAAATTAACTAAGACTCAAGATGGCAATCAACTTGGAGGACCTATCCTGAAAAGTGGTACTAACAACTTCCCAGTATCAATGAGCTTCTCAATCCTGCAGCTGTTTTTAAAAGCTTCCTCCCAAAGGCACATTTAGGACTGAATTAAATGCAACTTTGACTTAATTAACATTTTAAATGATAATGAATACAATGTAGATTCATAGAAGGCATTTACATTTTGTTATAAAACTGATAAAAATTTAATAACTCTTTGTTAATAAGTTATGTCTCTCCAGACCCATAAAGCCTAAGGCAGTCAGTGCTGTAGTCTAGGGTCTAATCTAGGTTCCTAATGCAGGTGGTATAAGGAGGCTGGAGACTGACTTGACACTTGACATTTGCTCTAAGCCGGCTCTGGATCAAGCCACTGCTTGTTCATAAATACTTTATTTCATATAGTAAAGGTCAAAATTTGGGCTCAAGGCAGGGCTATGACAGAAATGCTCAAGCTGAAACCGAGCCAGCTCTGGCATCTGTCGCTTGAAATAGCTTGGAAACAGTAGAGAAGGAGACCTAACCGGCTAGCATCTGTCCCACACCAAGGAGGTAACAGGAAGAATCTGCTGCCTGGTGGTAAGAAACTGTCACGGTGAGTTTCATGACAACCAGCCACACTCAGGAACTAAAAATGCAAACATAATTTCCATGTCACCTTGCATAAGACCCTCTGCTAAATTCACTCCACAGGATGCAGACAACATCTTTTCTAGCTTGTCCCCGTCAAAGCAAGCCACTCACTAGTCTCTTTCCCTATGACCCTAGTAGGAATCACTACTCAACATAAAGGCCTGAAGAAATTAAATGCAGACTTCTTGATCTCTCCCTCCCCCACCTTCCTAATTCTTCAAAAGATTTGCTGCTACACTTAGCAGTGCTTCCATCCCATGGTGATGTGACCAATGGCTAGTGTGTGCCACTAGCCTCAGAAAGGTAGTGCTGCATCATAAAGCTCCTCTGAAAAGTTGTGTGCTTTACTATTTATATTTTCTGGTCATAGCAATGAGTCAGATTGTCTTGCTTTTACCAATCTACCATCTGAAAAGGAGCAGCTTGGTTTGGGAGGGGTTGTTTCTCAGTATTCATCTATATGTTCACATTATATCCAAAAGAAAATTAAATAATTTAGCAGCATTCATGTTCTACTAAAATATAGAATAAAAAGGATTCTTTTTCAAATGTTAGAATCAAACTACATACTTGAAGTCACCTGTTGTAAAATAATTATTGTTTCATCTTACTTTTCCCACCCCTCCTCTATAATTAATATTGCCTATTCAGTGTTTGAAAAGGAAATATGAAAGTCTCAGTGCATTCATACACATGAAAAAAATGATCGAATAGATACTTGGATCTCAGAAGAGTGTATACCAGCCCATTCTGATCACTGCTTCTGTCTCTTTGTTAGCAACTCAGAAAAACACAAAGCTGCATGGAGGATCACCTGAAGGTCTGCACATCAAGACTGTTCAGTGAAATCACTGTTCCAGCAAGCAGTTCCTGAATGCTAGTTAAGACTGTGATTGCAAACACTGAATCAATTCATCCTCTCTTCTTTAGTGGAAACACCTGCATGCATCTCTGTATGACTGCCACAAGGAGAAGATGGAAATAAAGCAGGTTAAGCACATTACAAATATAAATTGAAAGTGGAAGAGTAATTAGGAGATTTTAATTCTCAGAAAAAGCATATCTCAGCACCTGGCTTCTGATTTGCCTGTACCACAAGCTATGGAGCTGGCTGCCAATATGGCAAATCTCTAGAATATACAAGCATTGACTTCATGTCGTGGCTACACCACAAGAGCCTCTACAGAACAGCACAGGAATCTCCCACATTGGTATTTTCTTTTTCAGTTGTTCCATTGTCTGGTTTTACATGTTTCAAAACCCCATAGGCTAGTTTTGATAACAACAGCTTTCTTAACAGTAGATTATTCCAAGGAGGTGGCTATAGAAGTTGCTTTTCTTCATTACATAGTAGTAACACAACTATTTCTCTATCTGTATTGGACTTTTATCTTAACTGAGTTAACTAAAATACTATTTTCTTTGCAAAACTAAAACTAAAATGTACACAGGTGTCCACTTTTACACTACTTTCAGTATTTTGTAAGGGGACACATGAGGTCTTGTAGAGGTATTTAGAAGAAACATCATGGCTATGTCCATCCTGAGGAACACAAGCCTGAATACATGGGAACTGATATAACTGAAGTAAAAAACTGTTACACTAAAGAATGAATGATTCTCAGAACTAGTTTTACATAAATCAATATATCACCCATAGCATGTTTCATAGGCTTATTATTTATAATCTCTATGGGTTTGAATGAACAGGAATTTATTTGGCACTGCATCTCATTCTAATGTCCCATTTTCATTATTTTCATTAAAAAAAAACCCAAACCAAACAACACAGGCTAGACAACATAATGCTACATCATTCTCCAGTATACAGAGGAGGAGGTCATTCCACAGAAATGAGTTGTAAAAAATAATCACTTGCTTACAAACTTATGATGCCATCCCTGAGGGGTAACACCTGTCTTTCCCTTCCAAGCAGACCCATTCACTTATTTACTCCTTCAGTTTCTTCTTCCTCAAAACATTAAAGGTGGGCTGTTGGCTTTTTGTGCAGGACAAAGATGACACAGTGTGACCACACAGGGATCAATGGGTTCTATTAAAGAGAAAGGTATTCATGCAACATACATAAAAGAATTCCAGAGCAAATGAGTCTCCATCCCTGTTCTGTAAGAACAGGATTCCTACACCTCAGAAAAGGTGTGTAGTAGGAGGAAGCAGTGGTAGTACACCACCTTTTCCTATTCAGAGCACTAGAAATACAATATATAAATGGCATTGTATTTATATGTGGTTTAAGAATCTCCAAGTCACTAGTCACCACAAGTTGGCATACACATCCTTTTAAAGGGAAACCACTGTCTATAAGAGGTGAAAAGAAAATTCTAGTTCTGATAGTTATCCTTTGGCACAGAATATGCAGGTCCTTCCTGTACTTTGGCTCATCCATAAAAGCAGTATTTCTTCTTGTCCTGGTTAATTCAACAGGACTAGAGAAGTAGTAGTTGGTTTTGTTCTACAGAAAGCAGAAGATACAGCTCTTGCATTCTAGGAGAAATAAAGACTATGCTGTCTTTTCAGCCAGCAATTTAGGAAGCCAGGACTTAATAGTCAATTCATTTAGGAAAGCCCAAGCATAGTTACACAACTGATGAGTTTTATATACACTGATTGATGCATGTGTGTTACGCATTCTTCTCTCTGGCTAACTCAGTAAGTGACATGTCATTTCAACTCTCATTCCAGAATTTGGGGTTTTTAAAGCTGTAAAGATGTACAGGCAGATTCTGCATTGCCCTAAGTAGCATAGGTCAGTGAAAATATTAAAATAGAGTTTTCCTTGATCTAACTTGCTAACCCACACTGCCAGACAAAACTTCAGTACTGTGTACCAACCTTTATACTGTGTATCAACAGCCATTCTTATCTGAGCTACCCAAAATGTTCAACTGAACTTGTAAAATGGGATTTTTCTCTGTGAAAGGCTCAGCAGTTAACTTGTCTGTTCAGCATAAGGCATGTGATGGCACTAGAAGACCAGATGGAATACATAGTTCTAAAATGAGCTCGGCACACTTGTACATGCTTTGTCTACTTTCAGAAGTTCAGCTTGTCTCTTGCCACGTAAAATGGCTAGGACTTTGGGATGAACCCTGAATTCAAAGAATCATAGAATGGTAGGGGTTGGAAAGTACCTCTGAAGATCACTGAGTCCGACTCCCCTGCCAGAGCAGGAACACCCAGGGCATGACATACAGAAACAGATCCAGGTGGGTCTTGAAAGTCTCTAGAGGACACTCCACGACCTCTCTGGGCAGCCTGTGCTCCATCACCCTCACAGGAAAGAGGTTTTTCCTCATCTTGAGATGGAGCTTCCCGTGTTCCAGTTTGGGACCACTGCCACAAGGCACCACTGAAAAGAGACTGGTCCTTTCTGCTTGACATCCACCCTTCAGATATTTGCAAACAATCCTCTCTCAGTCTTCTCTTATCTAGGCTAAACAGTACTGAACTGATGTGGTCTCACTAGGGCAGAGCAGAAGGGAAGAAAAACCTCCCTGGAGCTTCTGGACACACTCTTCTTAATGTACTTTAGCAATAATTAGTCTTGTCTTTTGTTTCCAGAGATCCCTGATATTAACCAAAGGCAAAGTCTTCACATAAAGCTTCTCAGAACTATCAGAGCATTCTAAGAGCATCTTTTGTCACAAGCTGAATTAGATACGCCTGGGCCTAGTATCAAGAATGTCCTTGGAAATTTACATTCCCATGGCAATGGGCACAATGACAAGTTTAGAAAAGGTTTCCTTCTGGAATATGAACCTTTGATGTTCTTGAGAAGTACAGCCATATGGTGATTTAGAAACACAGAAATTAAACAGTTCAGGTTAAGTTTCTGTCTGTATCAATTAATCATTCGAATAGCGCTTCCCAAGATTTGGCACAGGCCTAAGCAGAAACATCACACTTATTAGTAACATAATTTCAGTGTACAAACCACCCCATATTTTAAAGTGGTTAAATGCCTCTCTCTTGACTCTCACTTGAGTCCCTAGTGCAAAAAAAATGCTTTGAGCATTTGACTATTCATGTAGCAACCTACCAAATGTAGCTAAAACTGAACAAATGTAGACATATTTAACATTCGATTTCCTTATGTTTAGAAAGATCATATCTAATTTTTTCCACACAATTGCCTATAAACCCCAAAAATATTTGAATGTAATTATATTATATACATGATTTTCATTTGCTAGAAGTACAGGCAACAACACAACAGAGAAACTCACTCATAATGGAAAATACACTGCAAGTGTTACTTTATGCATTGTATGATTAATACACTAAATCCTGTGCACATCATGGAATGTGGAAATTTGCATCTTCTACTTGACATCAGATTCTTACAAATAGCATTACTTCTTACAAAAGCTGCTAATTGTTTCAAGAAGTTTCATACAATGGTGTGTGATTTTATTTATCTTGAAAAAAAAAGCCTGCTTTTACAACAAAAGTAAAAAAAAAAAAAAAAAAAAGAGAGAAGAGGAAAGAAAGAAATGCATTAAGCAATTGTAGAAGCAAACCAACCCAACTGGGGCACCATGACCAAAGCAAGCCCTGTAATAGTATAATGACCTTTAATGAGTGTCTGGGGAAACAATACAGTCCTAGCATAAAAGACAAAGGGCAAAACCCATCATGGCTCCACTGACACTAATTCAAAATGATTTTCAGAACAACTAAAGAATGTAAGAGAGGTAATCTGATCCACCAATCTGACCTCACTTTGATTCTGGGGCCCTGCTGCTGCCATTTCTAATTGTCAAACACTCTACATTTCACATCTGCTCATATTTAATGAAAAGCTGACTCTCACTGCCATTCTTTGAGTTAACTAGCTCTGTCAAGATGGGCATCATACAACCCCTGTGCACTGCAAAGAAAACACACACATTTCTATTGAAACCCTGCCAGTGAAACGTTGCATGTGTGTGTAGAGACTTTTTTTTTTTTTTAATTGGAAAAGAAAGGCTTATGTTGCTTTGCGAAGAGTGTGAATTGGTATTGATTTCCGTACTTATTATTAACAGTCAAAGGTGATTAGTCTCACAATGGGAAGAGTGAGATCTCTTTTGATTTGATGGAGTGATGAAGGAGGGAAAAGGCCCTTGAAAGATAGGAAAATTCCTCAAAGCTGTCAATATCACTTATACTTCAAAATATAACATAGATCTAACGTGTTTCCCAAAAGTATTGGGTTTTGGTGGAAATAATACCATTATTGTGGAGGTTTTTGGCTCAGCAGGCAACACAATCAAAAATGTTTACTTTATCTGCCTCTGCAGAGTCTTAAGTGAACTTGAAAGCTATGGTAAACCTACAGATTACGGGTTTTATTTCTTTGCCAAACAGTGCTAATAGCAGAAATTTTTCCCATTTGTAGGGGACATATTCATTTAGCCTGGTCTGGTTGCTGTTAATATCAGTGCCAGCACCCAACCACACATTCTCTACTACTCTGTATTAATGCAAACTATGCAGGCACTGAGTTAACTGAGGCTGTTAGGCTGTGTAAATAACACTGCAGTAATTCTCAATTCAGGCATGTTTCTTGTTCACTTTCCTTCACAAAATATGTTTAGCTGTGTTTTACTCTGAAAAAAACGGTCTCCTTAAAGGATAAAAACTCCTGTAAGTTAAAACTTAAAAAAAAATGTGAACCCTCTTCCCTGAGGTAATGCATGAACCACAACCAAGCAGATAAAAAGTACATCAGAGTTCTTGTACACATATACAGAAGATTTCTGATAAAATCTCAGTAACGCCAGTAGATTCAGTCTAAAAGACACATCCATTAGACAAAAAACACAAACAAAAAAAATCATACACTATTGTTATATATTCCACATTTGTGTCTGGAAAAATAGTTCAAATGTCAGACTAGTTAAAGCAACGTAATTCACCCCTTGGACTATGCCCTGCAAAACCTTTATGGTAACAAAAGGCAGCCAGATGCAAAAACTACTAACTACACTATACTCTTAGCAGTGGAAGGCATTTTTATCTGTGGTGTAATGTAAAGCAGACACGCTTCATGATCAAAATTTATAGATGTATCGGAATAATATAGCTCTTCTTTGCCATTTGAGTAAAAAAAATAAATAAAACAGTTCCATTCCTAAGACATAGTTTCACCTGTTATGAATGTGTAAAGAGGACATGAAAACAGAAAAAAAAAAAAAATAAAATTCCCCAATTTATTTAACAACCTGCCTCAGTTGTTGACGTCACACTGATAAAGCAAGCTTTGGAATCCCTATGGTTTGCACAAAGAATAAATAGCTACACACAATTTTTCTATGTTCTCTGTCTTGTCCCTCTGAACTCTATTTCAAAACAGTATTTGAGGAATTAATATTCCAGAATGGTACTGTTTTATGGTACAGATTACACCATTAATGTCAAAAAAGTATTAGGAAGTTTGCATCAAGTAGTTTGCATCCAGAAGTGCTTCTAAAAAGGCACTACAAAACATACAGCTAAGATTTCTGTGGTTTCAGTATTAGATGGAAGGTCCTGACTTATTGAAAATGTTACAAACAAAACTAAAGGTAATAGTAGCAGTGTAGGATCGAATTCCAGCTACTACAGTACAACTACTAACTTGAATCCTGTCTTATTTATTCACTGCCTATTGTATGCTTCTCTAATGCCAGCACTATTAATGCTGTCTGTTTAGAACCTGTCATAGATTTAGACACAGGCCTGTCCCTCCACTGAAGAAATTCCTGCTTAATTAACGACAATTTATATTGTATGAATTAAATAAAAAAGATGTGACCAAACTGCACTACTATGGTCCCACATGCTATTGCAAGAGCATGCTTCATAAAGAGCACACAAAGCAAAATAATGAAGTACATTTTTCCATATTAAAAAGAAACGAAAACAGAAATATAAATACAAAGCTGTATTAAATTTGGGGTTGAATTTTTAAAAAAGCATCAGCCCAGTAAAACTCACAGAACTACAATGTACGACACAAGACGGGGATGATACCACAGACACCACAGACATGGAACAGCATGTGTTGGTGTTAAAACTTACAGGCACGTAAACTGGTGGAGCAATCATTAACAGAGACAGAAGAAAGTGGGAAGGCTCTCTCAAGGGTGTCCATGTTACTATGTACACTGCCTGACATGCAAGAGCAGTCACGCTCAGAGCGTCCGCAATCAAAACAACATGCCAGTTTCATTCTCTTGTAGATGGACATCTTGGCTATAACCATGTGTTGGATGGGAGGAGAGGAAGAGCAGCAGGTTAATGGCAAGGTTATAGATATAACAAGGCAGCTGGAAGGTAATTTAAGGGATTTAATATAGGCCTTAGTTTATGTTAACAGTCTTGACCCAGGAAAAAAAAAATGCAATTAAATTATTGATAACACTTTGGCTGTACATTAAAAGTAGGGCAAAAGAAAAATTGTTCTTTATTTCTGTTCAGTCTTATAGGGTGACCGCAGACGTGGGGAAGAATTACTCTTTACAGTCAAGTGTTTTGATCAAAAAGAACATGGTAAAAACAGAGAATCCTAATATATTTTTCCCTTGGCACATTTAATACTACTGTGCTAAAACAAAAAGAAAATTCTGAAGTTGCTTATCCATTAGATATTTTTGGCCTATCCTGCTTCCTCTAAAATCACAGACTTTTATATATCTATCTATATATATGTATGTATACACACACAAAATCACACATACACATATATTCTTACATACACACACTCACACACATATACATTATACACATGCATACATATATATATACATATATATAAATATATTTATTCTTAAACATATGCTAATAATTTATCTGTATTAAGCTGTGCCAGGGAACCCCTTTAGTGCAATAAATTACACATAACTAAAGAGTCACAAGATGTTAATAAAATTTTCTGGAAAATATACTTTGTTTACATTATATCCTCAGGAATTCAAATTAACTCTTGACAGAATACCAAAATTTGCCCATATAAGAAAACACAACTATTACTGGTAAATATACTCGACATTAAAATCAGTTCACAAATAAGGCATCACCAAAAGCACACGGAGCATTGGGCCACTGAAACATGCTGAACCAATCATTTTCTGCTCTGGATTCAAGGGTACATTGAGAACCAAATAACTTAATGCAGAATTAGGGTCTAATTCCAAAAGGAGTTCTGGCTTAGAATACATTTATATCCTTCAGTCATCTGATGTCCTTTTATTTCTAGAAATATACAGCATCCTATTAAATTTCAGTACCTGTATATGTAATTACCATGGTGCATTTTTTGGTATGTTACCTGAACCACAGGTATGTTTATATCTGAAGAAATGCAAAGGCTACTTAGATTGCTTCACATGTTGCACTGAACCAACGCTTTTGGTAATGGTTTAGATTGAACTGACTCAATTATACTAAAAACAAAACAGAACACTGACAGGCAAAAACAAAACCTTAAAAGCAAATGCAGAAAAAAAGGTAATGTTTCTCTGGCCTGTACCTTCAGTTTAGGATATCTTTTTGCATTATAGTAATAACACTAAATGTATAAAAAAATATTTTTTTCTTTTTTTTCTCCAAGTTTCTTAATGCCACAGTCACCAGGGAAGAGAGATTGAAATCGCTCAAATGGGTCAAGTCCTGTTCTAAGGCCTTGATGACTTGCCATACAGTATACTTGTCAAGCAAGGGTAACATTATGATTGTGGAAAACAGGCATTGAGGGAGATGAATGAGTGATCTCTTCAGCAGTGACTCCATTCCTCTAAATCTTGGCTCACATGACTAATGCCATGTTCTTTTAGCATCCTAGTAGAGTTATCTTACAGCTGTTCAGAAAGTCATCATGCAGCATCAGGCTTGTTCATTGCATGGTACATCATTCCTCAGAGCTTGGCTTTTAGTAAGAAGGCTTCCACTGCAGCTTTTGATGCATACACATTCAAACTACACAGAAAATTCAAAACAGCATTTGTTTTCCCATGATTTCCCTCTGTCTACCTTTTCCCAACATGTTCTTTAAAATTGAAAAGTTGGGCAGAAAAAGAGAAGTGAAATATATTGCCAAAAACGTGGAAGTATTTCCATTATGCCTATTTTATTCTTTTCACTTTAAAGAAATGGAAGAAAAATAAATGGCATTTGTGAGACATACCAACAGTAGGTGAGGTAAAAGGCAGGCTCATTTTGTTTTAATCATAGCTGTTTTGAAGGACTTTCTCTAATCAAATGCTGTAGCAAAACACACTGCTCCAAAATTCTCAACTGCTATGTCATTGGTTAGTAACAGTCCCTGGTTTTCATTTACTTGTAGCCATATCTTGTCAACAGTCAATAACAGGATAGGACACATTTATGAAACTTAAAAGAAATCATCCTTAAGGGTTGGAAAGGAAAACTTTTTGTACCATTTTTCATCAGACTTAAACCAATTAAGTGGGAAATTTAAGCCCTTCTGTTCAATAGGGGAAGGACACCATGGTGCTTCTCAAAAGCAATGCCCTTTCAGGGACTGTTTTTAACTATTATTATCAGTTGTTCTAGAGATCATGCATCATTTTAATATTTCACATCATTAACATGCAGGAAACAGGCTTGGACCTGAAATATAAGTAGCAGAAATGACTTGCTGTAAGGTTTTCAACCAGTATATAAGCAACTGCATATCAGAGCAATACATTTTGGAAAGAAAACATGCTGTTACTCTTCATTCCTTTTATACAGTCATTGTTACATTCATACCAAATACAATACTTATTTTCTTTTAGATAAAACAAAACATGGATTATTAGTAGGGATGACTAGTGACAAGATCAAAGACAAGACAGAAATGATATTAAAATGGTTCAGCCACACACACACACCATTTCCTATAAAACTTCCATAAACATAAACAAAAAAATGGGAATCATCAGAGAGACAGGGGGACCTTAAGAACAGCCTCTGGGTGGGTGCTAAGTTCATTTGACACCTGTAGCACCTGCCTAAGAATCAATTTATTTCTATTCATAGAAAATTTATGGATGTGGAATAGAGCTGCTACTTGCAACTAGTAAAAATGTAAGCTGGGACATGAAGGATACTACTTCCCTAGTTTAAATTCAATACAAATGGACAAAAAAAGAATAGATCCTTCTACTTCGTATGATGATAATCCCACAGCATTTGTAAAATAAATCAGTAAAAATATCAAGGGAATTTATCATGGACACAGAAATCGGACTACTTAAATAATTGACTGAAAAAGATAGACATATATATGAGCTAGTTACTTTCTCATTTGTAAAGAGCAAAAGGAAAGTAAAATTTCTGTCAGTTATAAACTAAATAAATTCTTTTAAAAGTTTTCTCTTTTTTTGGTGCAATTTTTCTCAGAAGGCAATCGCCTTCCATTCTAGCAATGAAAGAATATCTAAGCTTCTAGCACTAACTCTATTTCTGATTTCAAAAACTCAAAAAGCCCAGTCAAAATTTCTATATTGTCTGCCTCTGAGGTGTTGCTTAAGAGTTCACAAACAGGAATGGGAAATATTTCCAGTAGGCAAAAAACCCTGCAGATTATTCTCTGCCTAAGATGTCAAGGAAGATCTAATTAAAAAAAAAAAGACAAATCGTACAAAGTATCCTTTCATTTTTGCCTTTTTTTTTCTTTTTTTTTTTTTTAAAAATTTTAAACCATATAGCCTATAAAATTTTCTTATTCCACCCGTCACTACAGCAGTTCTTGCGACCTCAAGGGCAAGAAAAAGTAGATGTACGAGGACATCTAGTGGATCTCTACGAGATAACATCTGGTTAAGAAGGATGAACGGGAGGTTTCTTGACCTGCAAAAGGCAAGAAAAGGTCGCACTACGCTTAAGAATTGAAATGCGTAGCGTGGCATTTCAATTCCTCAACTTCTCATGATCCCCAGTATGATAAAAATAACAGCAGCATCAAAGGACGCCCAGAGTGTCTTTTAGCAATGCTGCTTAGCATCATGAGACTCAAATATTGAAATTACTTCCCCCAGCACAATTTCAGTTTCTTGAAAAATACAGCAGCATATCTTAAACTGTTTGTGGGATTTTTTTTTTTCTCTTAATAAAACAGGCAAAGCTACCTCTCTGTCACTTAAGGTTTACAGGATAAATTCTAGAATACAAAGTCAGTTTCTTCACTATCTTGCCATTTTTGCAATCAAAGGCAATTTGTGTTATTTCCTATAAAACTTACAGTGCTGTTCTTCAGCAAATCAGTAGAAACAGCAGGTGAACTGAGCAGACATTAGGCCCTATTTTAGTAGTGATAAGAATGACTCTTGGATTTTGAAGTAATGGCACATTTATAGACCAATTCATTTACATATTAAGATCTGATCATGACCTTCATTACACCTTAAAGAAGACTCTCAGCCAGTGTACTCTCAAAGCTGATTGTACTTCTAAACAAACTGAAGCTATTTGGGAATTGGAAAAAACAAAACAAAACAAAAACAAGTCAAAGCTACATGACCTTTTCTTTTTTAATACTTTGTTGGCATGAAGAGCTTTTCTATTTGTTTATTTATTACTAACTAAACTAATTTCTCTAGACCAAAAGGTCTCAACATATTTTAAATAAATACAATTTAATTATTTATTTACATAAATAAATGCAATTTACTTGAAATATTTTGCCTCAAAGTAAATAGGATTCATTATTTTATCCATAGAAATCAGTTTCTTTCTAGTGTATTATTAAATATTGATACTTATCACGCTGACCTGTTTCACAATCTGCTTTTCTGTGCTGCCCCATCTTTCTCCTGTGTCATTCTATTGGCTGAAAATAGATCTTTGGAGACATTTCTATTCTCTGTTTGAATGCTTTCTACCACAACAGGATCTGAATGCTTTATTGTAGTTTGCAGGCACTACAGTAAGATAAATAGTAAATAATGGCAATCATAATGAAGGCCATCATGATTCCAATATGGATAGCACTTTATCATGCAACTCCAGGAGTGTCAATTTTTTCCTGTATTCTTTGCAAGATCCTTTGGTGTGTACAGCTAATAGAGGGAAAATAAGTCAATCAATCCTGATTAAGACTTGAAGTGTCACGTAATAAATTCAGAATATCTAGTGAAATGTTGAAGAAGTCTCACAACCTCACCTGTTCAGAAGAGTTGCAGTTACATGGTATGGTCAGCAGCCTCAATCTGGTATAGTAATTATACTATACTTACTGCAACTATGAAATGTTTTATATCTCTTGCCCATTAAATCCCAACACTGCCCTATAACCAGTACACTGCTTTGCACTGTTTGTATTTTAAAGCAGCAAATTCTTTCCACGTCCCAAATGCTGTGTTGATTTAAATTATCAAGACTGTCCACACTAAAAGTGGCTGATGAGAGCTTTAAAGAGGTATGACTTAGACTGACATGAAGTGGTCTATAAAGTTCATATTCTGCACATAATAACATTAATGTAAAACTTACAGCTTGGGTCCTGAAAAGTCAGTGTGGCTCTACTCGTGTAATTAATCTCAAAACTAGCAAGCTGGGGAAAATAATCACTGTAGCTTGTTTCTTGTTGAAGGTATCTATAGGTTTACACATCAAGTTAGCCACACGTTTAATTCATTGACTGGCTTTCCCCCATCTACTTTTGTTTTTTCCTACTGATGGGCAGAAAGGAGTTAGCTAAGGACAATAAAAGACTGGTGTGTTGCTCTTTGTGTCAGGTATGCAATAGAAAAGAGAAGCTACAAAAAAAAAAAATCAAACACAGGTCTGAATGAATTGCACTTAACCAGGCAGACAGTGCAATAGTGGCAATTACCCCAGGCTAACCAATATCCCTAAAAATTGATGAGCTATCTCAGGAAGAATTTCAAGGAAGTATTACTGCCCCGATCTCATTTTCAAATAGGGATAAAAAATAAGGTTGTAGAAAAAAAGGGGCAAAATTGTGGAAGAGGGGAAAACTGCTGTATTTTCTTCAACGTCACCCTAATCTCCATGGGTGTAAACGATGAGAAACTTGTGGGTATGACGTCACTGCTACATGCAACATAAAGAAAGAAAAGAACCAAAATACTGAACAAAAATACTCTCTGCTAGAGAAAGACAGGTTGGACCGCACTCTGGGCTACAGGGAACCCATTTTTACTCACAATAGATCACTATCAGTGTGTAGTTAAAATATAGTAGGGGCCGTGTTCCAAGGCAGCAAGAGGAAAAATAAATCAAAAGTTTGTCAATTGTCATAGATTACAAGAAATTCCTTCAAACACATCAATGTACACATGATATGTCCCCTCTGGGGTTCAAACCCCACCGCTCACAGCAAGCACTGTCACTGGAAAAAATATAGAGAGAATTAGACCATAGCTGTTGCACAAAATGAAACAGGAAGAGTAGGTCATCCAGTTTAGAGATATCATCCCAACGTGGCTGCATTTTATATAAATATATACATGTATTTGCCCCCTTGCTGCAAAAACTATAGTTAAATGGAATAGGAAAAAAGATTAAAACATAAAAAAAAAATAAAAATCAATCTGTGAATAAAATTTCCACACAAGCATTTCTCTGGACAATGCGCCATCAACATTTGTATGTTATTCAGGGACTGGGATGTGTAAAGCAAAAGGGATGGCAAAGAAACTGCAAAAGGAAAGCAAGGTTACTTGAATCATTCCTAGCCTTATGGAAACGTGCTGATCTGCCCTGAATTATTAATATTAGGCCTAACAGGTTTGGACAAATGGCTATGTAGGTCAGACTCACGTTTAGACCCCAACAATACCACAAGCTGATGTTCAGACACTATCTAAATTGATGAGCAACCTCAGATGCATTATTAAAGAATGTGGTTTTAAGTGTCACAGGAAGCTGCTTTAATTAATGCCACCATAATTAAATTTTCCATGTAAAGATATCCTTTCACATTTAATTCACCTGAATGTGTCAATATTTTTTCATACAACCTTTCATTTAGTCTTACACATTCTCTACATTCAGCTGCTTCTAAATGCTATGTTACTAATTAAAATATATATTTACCATACAGAACTACACATTGCATGTGTGACTATTTGCAGAGTCTTTGAAAAATCAACTCAAAATATTAGCTGTTGACAGTTTCATAATTCAATAGGGAAAGAGGTTTATTAATTTATGTTTTGTTTTGGTTAGATGGCATTTTTAAGACCAATGATTTGTGTAGCTTGTAGACGGATAACATATTTTTCAAAAGTGATTAGTGATTTGAAAGCTAAAGCTAAGACATTTTATGTGAATAATAAACTGCATGAAAAACTTACCTTTAAAAAAAAATAATAAAAAAATCAAGTCCCATAAAAGGGATCTCAAGACTGTCATCAAAATTTGAGAGACTAAAAATCACTAATTACTGTTGAAATTTTTCAACTATTTTTTTTTTTTTCCTGATTGACAGAACTTTAAAAGCAAAGCAATTGAATTATTCCTAATAGTTGTGAGCATGCTGCTAAGTGGAAGCTTGGAAGCTGTTCTCAGCTGGACTGGAAGCTGCCAGCTAGCGTGGTCTCTGTGAACATATGTCTGTGTATGTAGGAGAAGGCAAATGGGAGGAAAGGGAGAGGAGATACACATGGCCGTGCTGTTTGGAACATTTCCCAGTGCTACACACACAAGTTGTCACTCTCACCTCCCCATGGCCCTACTGATGGAAACAAACCCGTTGTATTGGCTGGGTCACAGGATGCTCTTTTGTCTCTTGCTTCCTAAGACTGAGGAAAACACACTGACTCTTATTAATGTATAATAAAGGGCTCTTGCCCTTTATACTATGAATTCCTGATTCCTATCTTCTAACAGATTTCAATAAAAAGTGTAGAGCTTAGGTTAAATGACAGGTCTTTGGGAATTACTATTTTTCTTAACCAGCAAAAGTAAAAAAGCATATACTGTGTGAAGGAGGAGTAAAGAAGAAAATATCAGGAAATCTTTTTTCTTTTTCTTTTTTTTTTTTTTTGACAGAATCATATAAAATCAAACAAGTAACATATTTCTCTTTAACTGTTGGGTAATTTGGAGAAAAGTTGGAGTTTGAGAGTTACAGGCACCCCGAGGCACCTGTGAGTGGCTTCACCATAACTTACTCAGCAGCGTCATTGGCTTTGGCAGTAGTTCAGTGGTCACATTCTCACATGGATAAACTGTTCCTGAACCTTTTTTTTCCAATATGTTAGGCAATGCATATACTCCTTCCACATCAGGAATGCTTTCCACGTACTTTGCTCTCCTTGTGGCTACTGGGAGGATAAATATTATTTTCTGTCAGTGCTTCATCTGCTTTCTCTCAATTATAGAGTGTTCCACATTGTTTTATTTTTTTCCCTGGGGGCGGGGGGGGGGGTGTTGTTGATTTGTTTATTTTGTTGTGGTTTTTCTGTTTGGGGTTTTTTGTTTGTTTTTGCTTGTTTTGTTTTGGGGAGCTGGTAAGGGAGAGAAATTTATTTTAAAAACCAAGTGATACATTTTTGCTCTTTAAAATAATCTTCAAGAATTCATGAATTTAATTCATGCACCCCTTAAAAGGCAGAGAATGTTCAGTTTAAGTTTTCATTCATCATGTAAGACAGTGCAGTGATAACACTGACTGAATCTATAATAAGAGAGGTTTTTCCCTTTTAGAAGTAATGGTTAAGTAGACATGATCAAGCTTTTCTGAGATCTTTCAATTTACTTAATCAGTACTTTTGAACTGAATGATAATTTCCATGGTAGAATATCCCAGAATGGCATTAATATTCAGATATTCATTGAGAAATGGATCCTTAAAACCTTTTGGCATCAGTATTACAAATACAAAAGGGTCAAACACATCTTTGGCCAAAATGTGGTTCCAATAGTTCCTGAAAAAGTTCTTTCAAAGCATATGTACATAAAATGCTAACTTTTATATATTTATAAAAACACAGATACAAAGTCTGATCTCAATTACAAAACTCAATATTTCTTCATGCAAAATTTTCCAATTTAAAGAGCATAAATAAGAACTTAACCAAACCAAATATAGCATTGCAGCTATGGAATATCCTAAAAGGATATTTGTAAAAGGCACTAATATTTAATTTCTTTCAGACAGTCCCTTCCCTTATTAAAACTAATAATTAATTTTTTTTTCAATATTTATATGATGGAAAATGGTTCCCTGTTTTCTTCTTTTACAGACTCATGTTCAGCAAGATAGATAGAAGTTCTTTATAAAAATCTATTGAAATTACCAGATTTCTACATGGTATGAACAAAAGCAGAACTTCAGTCAGAAACCTCCACAAATAGATCTAGCTTGATTTTATTTTTCAGGTTTCCTTAGCTTTGGACCCTAATGGACTTTTTAATGAAGAAACACATGCAAGTGGTATGAAATGTAATAAAAGTATAGGAACTTCAGAAATGCAATTGGCACTTACTATATTGCTGTGCATTTATTTCTTAGATTCTCTGTGCCACTGTATAAAACATGTAAATGTATGTACAGATATTCTTCAAGGCTGAACAGTTCATGAAAAAGGAAGGAGTGATAGAAATATTACTTACGCCGTTTGCAGCCACATTTTTTTATCCTTTTGGGATCTGTGATGTCATCATGACAGGCCTTGCAGTAAAAAAATGCCCTAGAGAGACAGAATGGAAAAACTGACACATTTCTTAATCCATATAAATTAAATTAGTCCCATATTTCCTCTTGTTGCAGTGCCAAATTAATGAAACATGCCAGCGCTAATTTCCTTTAATCTCTGAAAAGGTTTAGACATTTAAAGTAGGAAATACTTGCTGTAAGACCATTCATTTCAAATATGACTCCAAAATAGTGTTCCTTTTAATATACTTTTCTTTGAAAAGTAATTGGGGGAAGGGATGATAGTTATGACAGAGTATATCAGGTCATTTGTCTTTCATGTTAAAAAAAAGAGCAAGTACTGTATTTTTTTTCCTTAAAATATATACATACTAATTCTCTCTTCTTATTTGATATACCAGATTATAATTATTTTTTAAAAACTCTCTAGGACCCTGGGCCAATTTTTAGCTTGGTCACAAGCAGTACTTCACTTGGGATACAATGAGATAATGGAATGAGGTCAATGCCACAGTAACATTAGATATGATATTTACAAAAAATTCAAACAAAACTAGAAAGAGAAAATCCACTCAAAATAGTTTCCTAAAGGATCATATACAGAACTGCAATGTTTGTTGGGTTTTTTTTTTGGTTCTAATATGTGAATAAAGCAGAACTATTTTTGTTTTGAACAAACAAAAGCCAAAGTTTCAAACAAAAATATGCAATTAACAAGGTCAACCATCTAGGCTTCCACTTAATAATTTTGGTTATCAACTTCAACTCTCTTATTATATGGATCACCACTAGGTGAAGCACAAGGCATATGTGGGCAGACATATTTGACTTCTAGAGAAGATTAAAACAAAATTTCAATTTAATAAATATGCATTGGTCTGCCCACAGGAGAGTTTATTTAATCATGACTGTCAAGTCAACACATTATATAAGGCAGCTGTGACACATTTCATAAGGATCACACAGCTGGTTGGACAGTTACAGTTAAATTTAAAATTTAATTTAAATTAAACAATTTTTAAACTACTGAAATTTCCCTGTACATATCTATAGATGGGATATGGCAACTCCATGACTATCTTCCCAACCCTTTCTCATTGCATACTTCTCAGTACAAACTGGCAGGAAGAAACAAAACTGGAGTTTGCATGGATTTTGCCAACAGCTGGATTGCTATAGCAGTATGGAGGTCACTGGAACAGAACAATCTACAGTCCAAAATACAAGAATAAAAATAAATAATATTGACAGCCTTTGGCAGTCCAGCTAGGATGATTGCTACACATTCTTTTTAGATTACAGGTGGTATTTTATCAGATGTTAAGAAATATTAACTAAATACCTAATTCAAATTTACAAATTTAGTTAAGTTACACCTCTGAATAATGCCTCTGGCAATAAAATATTCACCTTACACCAAAAAAAAAGCAAGTTGCCTCCAAAGAAATAAGGGTTTTTATTTTTTTTTTTCAAATTTTTGAGCTGATGTCAAGACACAATCAAGGAGAAAATTGCCTCCAGTTTTTACAATTTCCCCCCATTCCAGTTTCAAGCCCCTGTACCTAACAGGAAGCCACTATGACAAATATTTCCTCACAGAACTTTATGACATATATTTGACATAGGTAATTTCTACAGATCCTGTTTCTGACATCCACTGTTGAACAAATGTCCTAAGTAGCACCTTCAGTCCTATGTGTAAAGTTAAGAGAAAGCTCCTGGAATAAAATTATCCTTCTATATAATTGGATTAAGAGGATTTGAAGCAGGTGCATTTCTGATGTTAGTACTAACATGCAAATGAATAAAGAATAATAAGCAATTAATATAATTTCTATTATATTAAAACACTCAAGATTTTACATGAAGCTATATACCTGGGTATAATTGTTACTAATGTGAAACTATTGTTCTAAAAATTCACAAGACATTCTACCAAGAAGAGTCAAGAAGAGCATATGGTTCACCTAGCCAAAACTATCTCCACTTTTTTTTCAATGAAAATGGAATTTTTCAGTTATTTCCCTGTTTTGATATTTTGGCTTTCTTTAAATACTTGGCAAACATGTATTGCTCAAATATTATTTTCAGTGTAATTTATTAATAAAAAGTTTAGGACTTAGTAAAGGTTATAATTTTAATATATAGGACAGTAAAATATCTAAATCAAGGAGAATATCAAGTAAAAATCATATTCTTGATAGTATGATTTAAAAA
>JAOEGS010023178.1:76858-91740 GCA_025447755.1 Corythornis vintsioides
AAGAGGAGTAAACATGGGGTGCAGGAGGGAAGAATCCTGGTTAGACTTTCCTTCTTGCTTACTCATGTGGAAAAAAAGAAAAAAATACAGGGGAAAAGAGACAAATATATCTCTCTAAAAGGAATTTCAGATGAGGAGTCTAAATGCCTGTATTTTAAACTGATATTTTTTGTTCATTCAGCAAGATCTGCTGGTACATTTTCAGGTTAATATTCTCCATGTTCCTTTAGAATTTTTTTCTGGAGGAGAAGTAAAACCTTTCAACAAATTAACTAAGACTGTTTTTTAAGCTAGTATTTGTCTTGCATCAGAGACACAAAAAAATATTTACGAATGCTGTCTGGTCTTAATAACTGATGATAATATTCCCAGATACTAACTTTAGATGAAGGAATGGCTAACTCATACTGTGGCCTGGGACTAGTAAAGTGCAGACCTTAGTAGCTGGTCAGAAGCCCACTGAATTCAGTCATATTTTTTAAGTGCAGTGGTTTCTTTGATAACTAAGCAGTAAATTAAACTAACTAAATAAAAGGTATAAAAAAAAAGAGAGAAAAAAATAACTTCTAATTAAGAATAAATTAAATATATTTAATATAACTTAGTGAGAAATAGTTGTCTAAAAAGAAACACCAAAGATACTTATTATTTGAAAAGGAGCTTGTATTTGTCTTACCTATATTGTCTATATTTAGACTTGAAATTTTTTTAATTTCTGCTTTTAAGCAACCTTGTAAAGCCATAAAATCGTTTAAAATTAACAATCCATTCCTGCCAAAACTTAGCAAAGTGTTCTTAACTGCTTTCTGTGGCCTTATTTGGAGTCAGGGAAAAAAAACCAACTGCAAGCAGGAAGCTCAGCTACTTCTAACTTGTACATTAAGATTAGCTTGGATAGTGTTCTGATGATTTGTAATTATTATTGATCTCACATTCCCTGTGGTAGCATTAGCAGAATCTGAGTGCAAATCAGAAAGATTTAGAAAACTGGCATCTAGAAGATTGCCTGGGGAAAAAAAAAGTGCATAGGTAAATGAGTCCTTATGCCATTCTACTTGTAATGAAGACATTAACAAAGTCAATGAGAATTCTACCATTGACTTCAAATGCTTAACACTGAGGTGAAAATTTAGAGAGGGGATCAGGAAATCTAGAATGCCCTCATTACCACTTCTGAGAGCTACACACACTTCTGAATTCACTTTGTGCTGCTTCAGCTCCGAGTGCAAAGTGATGAAGGCAGATGAAACTAATATTAAAAGGAAACTCCCTGTGTGAGTAAAAACCAAGGTATGTAATTTACCTATATAGATATTGTATTCCATATAGTTAACTGCTGGGAATAAGATCTTCTCATCCCTTAGGTAGAAAGAATGCTTTGAAAATTTCATCTACTGCTGAAAATACTGGTCCTAGACCTGTTCCAGCTATGGCAAGTAGTATTAATTCATAATAAAAGGGTGCCACCTACATAATATCTTTATTTTTTATTTATATTTATTTTGGTATATATTAATCTAAGCTATAATTGTAAAATGAATCAGCTCATATCTACTCTTGGTCACTTGCATAAAAAGTGAGAGCCAATAGGGTACCATAATCAGTTCCCACTTCACCTTTATGAAGAAATACTCATGGATTTAAGATATGAAGTAGAATAAAATATTTCCAAACTCAACATCAATAAACATAATTGGCAGATAACAAATTTGTCTTGTTCAAAGACAGCTTGTAGTTATAAACCATGTTATTGTATTTTTATTGAAATTGCCTGAGTTGTTTTGTTATTTTTTTATTTAATAAGATGCAAGGAAATGCAATTATACCTAAGAAGTGAGAAACTGAAGTTTTGTTCAATTACCATTCTGGTTAGACTAAAAAGCTCCAGCTCAGAAAACCACAAATATGTACTTAACATATCTGAGTTGAAGAGCACAGGAACAAGTAGAATAGTAAAGATAGGCTGCAGGTAGCTCTCTGATACACTAAAATTGATTCTAAAATTATCTCTGGTTAATAAAGTCAGCAGATAATACTGTGGATCAGTTATAAGAAAATATCTACAGGGTATCTAGCTCACATGCTCTCCTCTTGTTACATAAATATTCACAAAATTAATCTGTTAAAATTTTGTTAGTATTGTTTCCTGTGATTTGTAAGCTCGTTTTTTTGTCTACCAAATTAATTAATTGTGAACTGTTACCTGCATGGTTTTAAGTAAGAAGGAATATATGATTGTATCACATTTTGTTACTTTTTGTGGGATCCTCTGCATCACCTTGTGATTAAGAACTCAATCCAACTCCCACTGAAGTTAGTGCAAAGAATGATATGGAAGCCATTAATTATCTGTTATTACTGAAAAAGACTCTAATATTAGCACTTATATAGGTAAATGACAATTGAAGTAACAACAGCCTAAAGTTGGGCAGTAATTCTTAGAAGAACCAACAGAAAATATTTTCTTATTTTGGAAATACAAAATCTGTTTAATAGTTCCACTGCTGTTACTAGTGTGTTTTTATTTTTTTCTAGGGAGAGATTAAACTCTTGAGAGACAAACGAATAAGAAATAATTTGTTTTACTTTACTAATGTGGAATGAGATCATTTAATGGAGAAGTATATTTAAGAGCCCATGGGATTTGGAAACAAACAAAAATTCTGATATTTAAAACAAAGCAAAAAATCTTAACATAGCATGGACAAAAATAATATCAAATTGCACATACACCACTTCGCATATCACTTTATAACATAGGAAAGAATCGAGCAAAACCAACTATAGGGTGTGGAAGTACTCTTAGAAACATTTGTAACATTGCATTTTCCATGTCAAATGGCCCACAGAGGTTTTATAAATAGTTTTAATAAAGAAAAATTACAACATTTAATAATAAATATTAAAATAAATCTTTGAAACTTCTGAAATTGTAACAGAATTGGTTCTCCTGTGAGAAGTTTTAGGTAATTAGTGGACAAAAAATAAGATTAACTGATATGTATAATTTCAGATTTACTACAGAAGTAGAAAATACAGATTTCTGACAAAGGAAAAAAAAAACCAGCTCAGAGTTATTGATGTATTTTATTATATGCCTCTCCACATCTTGCAGAGCATATTTACATTCTTATTATACAAAAATTATTGTTGTGTAAAAGCACTGATAGTCAAATTGATAGAAGATTGATTTCAATGTTCACTTGTATGTTTTTGAATTTTTGTCCAGAAACATATAAGTAACACTGTCTATGAATGTGTATGAATAGTCATTTCTTTTCTTTTGTTTGAGAAAAGGAGATAGACATTTGGCAGCTTCAAGGCTAAATTAATCTTTCCCAGTTTTATCACATTTTGTCAGTTTTGTTAGAACAGATACCACATAAATACTATGCTTATCCTATATTTGTTTACCCTGTATCCTATGTAAATTGATTCTTCCAAACTCAAGTGAAATTATTATTTTGAGAATACCCACAGCTATAATGACCTTTGATATCCCATCTGTTTTCCACTTTACAATTTTTGGTAAAATGAGTTGGATCTCCAATTAAAACTGATAAACTATGAAGAAAATTACTGGGGTTTTTTTGTTTTTTTTTTTTTTTTAATTAAAATGAACTGTACTTTTAAAACCTACTAAATATTCTTACTTGAATTAATTTTAGGGAAGAACAAGGCAGAAATAAAAAGCCTTTCAGTGCTATATGAAGTGGTGTCAT
This sequence comes from Corythornis vintsioides, assembly GCA_025447755.1. Classification (NCBI taxonomy): domain Eukaryota; kingdom Metazoa; phylum Chordata; class Aves; order Coraciiformes; family Alcedinidae; genus Corythornis; species Corythornis vintsioides. Next base: position 80,581 of record JAOEGS010023178.1, read on the forward strand.
GTGATAACATGCTCATTTACCTCTATAATGTTTCAAAACTATAAGAATGCTATGATCATTCTGAAAACAAAGCAGGCAAGATTCTTGACAGTGCATTTTAGAACTTGCAAAGTTTTAGGCATAGGACATACCTGCTTTCTCGTTTTTCCGACTTGTATTCTATGGCTATCATTAAGAGCTTTAGTTTCGCAAATACCAGTCTGAAGGAAAAGAAGAGGCCAAGAGTCAGTCCTTTTTCACAACTAACATTCCACAGCTAACATTCCACCTCAACATGAGGAGGAACTTCTTTATTGTAAGAGTCACAGAGCACTGGAACTGGTTCCCCAGAGCTTGTGGAGTCTCCTTCGCTGGAGATTTTCACGACCTGCCTGGATGCGTTCCTCTGTGACCTGTGCTAGATTAGATTACAGTATATGTTGGACTCGAAGATCTTCAGGGTCCCTTCCAACCCCTGACATCCTATGATCTTGTAACATCACATTTGCAGAGATGGCTTCGGGGTGTTTTGTTTGAGAACGTACAGCAAGATCTTTTCCCATTTTTTTTCAGTTAGGAATGCACAAAACATATATTAACATCTTTCTGTTTTGAAAGCAATGAACACACATTTTTCTAAAATCATAAACTGACAAGATGCAAACAGTAGCATAAGCACCACCACATTATGCTATAATAACAAAAATGATTAAAACCATAAAATTGAATTTGGCAGTAGTGGCAGACATCTTGAGGTCATTTTTCACCCTCACAGTAGTTTTTCCTCATGTTGAGGTGGAATTTCATGTGTTCCAGTTTGTGCCTGCTGGGCACCACTGAAAAGAGAAGCCCCATTCTCTTGACACCCACCCTTAGATATTTCTAAACAATGATAAGATGTCCTCTCAGTCTTCTCCAAGCCTCTCAGCCTTTCCTCATAAGAGAGATGCTCCAGTACTGTCATCATCTTTGTAGCCCTCCCCTGGACTCTCTCCAGTAATTACCTGTCCTTCTTGAACTGGGAGACAACACTCCAGATGTGGTCTCACTAATGCAGATTAGAGGGGAATAATAACATCCCTTGACCTGCTGGACACACTCTTTATGAACCCCAGGGTACCACTGGCCTTCCTGGCCACAAGGGTACATTCCTGTCCCATGGATAACTTATTGCCCACTGGGACTCCAAGGTCCTTCTCTATGGAGCTACTGTCCAGCAGATCAGCCTCTAACCTGTACTTTTGCATGGGGTTATTCCTCCCCAGCTGCAGGACTTGTGGAACTTGAGGTACATAATATCCAGCATTTATTATTCAAACCCTGTGCATGCAAATTTCTCATTCACAGAATCATTCCAGAACAAATACAAGGATTTCCAATTTCTAGAAATAAAGTTGTAGTATAACATGCTATGGTTATATACTACATGATTCAAATACTCCTTTCTAATCACAGAACAGCCATGCTTTTTCTGATGTATTTCACTTGATAAAAGTGGTTTGCAATCAGGAACACAGAGCTCTGGATGCCACACTTGCTTGTATGACTCCACTTTGTGTCTGTTTCAGTTAATGAATGGTTTCCTTGGAATGTGATGTAAGCCAAGATGGTGACACTGACAACCACTATTCAAAGAATGGAAATCATTAGAAGAAACAATAGGACAGCATTTACAAGTAAATAACTCAATTTAACTGGATTGCAGATTAATTTGTTCAGCACTGAAAACATTTAAGTTTTCATTTACAATCACTTAATTCTGAATCTCTTCTGAAATATACATTACAGTATGTGGAATACTTCCATGTAGTGATTGCTTTAATCTTTATTTTATTGGATCCCATCTGATGTAGTAAAAATGAGGACTGCAGCAGAGCAAAAAGCTCTCCTGTAGAAACCTTAGACTACACCTAAGAGGAGGTAAATACTTATGTATACTGATATGTATTTCTACTTACTCACAAACTGCAGGGAAGGACAAACCCACAAAGGCACTAGACAAATATTCTGTATACATTTCATTTGCAACTCCTTCCAGGTAGTATTTCTGCCACGTATCCTCCTCAATCTGAAACAAAGAAACATGGAGGTGGAGTTCTGAGTAAAACCAAAGGCTTTCTTTAAAATTTACTAACAGCTCCTGAATTATGAATAAGATTTTAACAAAAAAGTCAGTAGACTACCAGAGTAATTAATAATGCTTATTTTACAGAATTTCCTGGAATGCCCCCCATCCCCCCAAAAAATAAAATATCCATGTAGTCAATAAATGAAGTATCCTATGCAAAAATAACATACTCAATTCTTGGCAAGCATATTATGCATGAGGTGAAATAAACTTGTAGAGAGCTTGAGGAAAAAAGTTTCTCACTTTTCTCTTTGAGAATTCTCTAATGAAATAATTATTTGAGCCTCTCTAAAAATGTTTCAATTATTTTCACCTTGTTTAGAAGTTGACCAGCAGTCAAAACTCATTGTTTTTCTTCTCTAACTCTATAACTGACAAGGAAATAGGAGAAACATATTGAAGCCTTCATTGTTTTAGGACAACAACTAAAGAAAACTTTTACTGCTAAATTCAGATCTTTTACTGTTAAAGGTGTGAAGGAAAACAAGTCAGAGGTGCTACAGGACAGCAACCAAAAGCTGAATGTAACTGAATATGCATGTAATTATCTCCTTTATAGCACTGAGAAAATATCAAGAATTTGTATTTGTCTGTTGTGTCAAACTACTGTTTAAAAACAAGATTAAAGCAAGAGATTATTGCATAATATACAGGGCTTAAAGGAAATCTTGCCATGTAAATTCAAAAAAGGATAAAAATTTAAGATGGGAAAAATTAAAGTACATACTCTAATCACCAGGTAGTTCAGCTCTGTGACTAACAAACTCTCTGCTTTTATAATGTATTTAGCATCTGGCTTTCTATCTCTTAAATTTAAAAATGAACTTGTGTCTAAATAAATACCATTGCAGACTTTTTCTGCACATTAATTCTGTTTTTCTTTTAATGGATTTGTTGATATTGTTGCTTCCTTAGCTGTACTTATTATTCTGCTCTAAATTATTCTACTAAACAAGGTCTAATCACAGCAAAGTGTTAAGTGTTTAACAATTTTTTTTTTATCTAAGCAAGTGACTTTTTAAAATTCTAAATTACATCTTTAGGAACTTTGAAAATCTTAAATGCTTTAGGAAATGAAATTACATGAGCACAAGCTGTAAAACTAAACTACATTTTAAAAATAATAGCTGTAATGGTTACAGAGTGCTATTAATTCCCCAAGCATCTAGAACAGATTTTTCTTGTTTCTTTTTATACATTTTTATGAAACAGCATTTTCTAAAAGTTTTAAGTCATAGTTCTGCAGTCAGTTTTCCTACTCCAGTTCCAAATAATGAAGCTCAAAAAACACTATAAAACTAAGAATTCTGTAGAAATGCAGCAATGTTCCTCTTCCAACTCCTTTTTATGCTCTTCTGGAGAGATGTCTTCATCTCCACTTCCCCTGCCTGCAGTTCCAAGTCTCTGTCCTTGACTCTGTCTCTTTGCTTTTCTTCTCTACCATGTCATTACCTAACATCACCCACAATACCAACAGAACTGTTCCTCAGCTGTTGTTGAGCCACCAACTGACAGTGCTTTCACTGACAGAATTCTTTATCTTCACCAATAGTTTCCACCTCTTGTTTCAAACTCCTCTTTTAGGGTCAATAATATGGTTTTCTTCTTTTCCTGCTTCAACCCAACCACTTTGTTTTGTTTTGTTGTTAGTGACCTTTCTTTATTTGAATGTGCTCGTTGTTTTTCTTGGTGTGTCTCATTATGCACTATTTTGTCTAAGTGCATGCAAATCAGAAATTATGAATGGTGGTCACAAAATAATATATTTTTTAATTAAAAAAAAAAAAAGTTGTCTAAACAGCTTGAAAGTTATAACCTACTTCCTTTCTAAAAGACATAACATTTTCTCTTGAAAGATGCCCAGAAGGTGTCATGTAGAAAAATGTTTTACAAAAAAAATGCTTAGAACACATCTTCACTGGGGCAATTTTCTTGAGCTCTTGCCAATCTGTTTTCATCTACTGCCACATAACCCAGGGACTAGCTCAGAACATTTCCAGGCCTTCCTGATGTTTACTTTTACAAATCTTTTCTCCACAGCATTATGGGTATTTTTCTTACAACACAGATGAGAATAAAAACATTTCCTTATGTTCATCTATGATGAACTTTCAGTCCACTCAAATTCCTTGTGTGAATGTCAGGTTTTATTATGCCTTCAGACATGGATATCAAAATCTGACAGATAAGTAATTGGCTGAAAGTAGTTAATACATTCCCAGCAAAGACTGAAGCTTCTTAGATTTACAATCTTATAATTGAATTTCCTTAAGTACTATAAATTATCATCTACCTCTTTACTCAATTCCATTGTCTGCTTAAATCAAAGCTAACAAGTATCCTTAGTGGTATAAAAATTTTACAGCCTCAGCCAACTATTCCCAGAGCTCTTTCTGCATGCAAGAAGGTTTTTTAAAACTGGTATGAAAAGATTTTTTAAAATTTGCTAATTAATATTAGCTCTAATGTTAAATGAGAGATATAAGCACTTTTTCATTGTTCATACTAATGAACAGTCTTGTAGGAGGACAAAGCAGAGAGCATTCTTGAAATACTGTGACATTTAATTCTTCTTTAGATGCTGGCCTTGATGGTTTTGAACTCAAAAGCATACAGGCTCTACTTTTCACACTTTCAAATTTACAAAATAGGGTAAGATTTCTATCCAATCATAATGCAAAAGTTAAGATTGCTGTTGATGTATTCAAACAATTGACTGAAAAATTCATTCCATGATAGATTTCAGTCCAAGACAAATACACTCTTAGCACAAGGACTGATACTACTTGTATATAGGAAACAGTTTGTAATTCCTAAGCTCAATGATTAAAAATATTGCATTCAGGCTGACCTTTTAGAAATAAATATCTTTGGTAACAGGCTACATTAATGTTTGTTGTTAATCCTGTGAGGTGGATCAGGTAATCAATTTACTATGCAGCCTCCTGGAGTACCTTACAATAAATCAAGAAGTTGCATTTCTTGCCCCCTCCACTTGTGAAGGTGTTCTTCATTTGAAGGAATTCACTGTGCACACCCTAGTCTCATGCTTTAAAACAGTCCAAGGCATCCTAGGTGGCCAAAAATAAATAGCAAACCAGTTGATCTGTTCCATCAGTGTAGGTAACCACCTGAAGGATGTAAATCTGTGTGGTTTTAGTATGCCTCTCTTTCAGCTTGGACTAGAAAAGAATGCAAGTGGGAGAAATAATCATTGCATATTTGTGGGCACATGCAACAGCTGCCAAAAAGAGTCCACAGAACATTCCTGCTCTCAAAATAGCTAAGAAGAGAATTCAGACTGCTCTAATCTGGAATGAGATGGATGCACTGTCTTACCAATAATGTCAAATTCATTTGTGGATTTGTGTTACACTGATGGACCACATTGCACTAATTTACACAACAATACTAACTCATATTGGTTTGTACCTTTGTATACATTAACAAAATTTGACCACCTCTGCCTTTTATTCCATTTACTTATTGCAATTTTTTCATATAGGTAGACTTCTGGTGTGCATTTGCTATTGCAAATTACAGAAATTGTAGGACAGTATGTGTGTGTGTGTATGTGTATATATATATAAATATATATAATGTTCAACTTTTCCTGAGACTATGCAAGTAATAAAGTCTCAATTCCATTCTTTATTCAATTATAACAGTCTGTGCTGTAAAAAGACTGTACTATTGAAATAGAGTTTACAGGTGTCATTTCTTTTTCCTTAACATATTTTTTGTGCAATCTGTATTTCTTCCTTTAAGTATTTACAGAACCTTAATCTTTGTAAGCTGATTTCCAGTTTGTTGCCAAGGAGAACATTAACTACTCCATATGAGATTACATTGTTAAAACCAAAAGGAAAATACTATGAACATATAGAATATTTTGAGGTTTCTTAGCTTGTTTTACCTCTAATACTCAGCAGACTGTTTATACAACTCATTTGCTGTAAAGTAACACATAATGAGTTAAATGTGTGCAGTGCCACCATCAATCATGTTAATTTGTATTTGACTGACCAAACATTTATGGTGCATTAAATCAGTTATTAAACATGTTATGAAGGAGGAGGAGCAAACACACATTGCAAGTTTTCTTTAAAAAAATACTGAAATTTCAGTACATTTTCCTGATAATCTCCTGACTTGTAGGAGACTAATAACTTTTAACCAAGGAAATGATGAAGGTCTGACAGTACTTCTGTGCTCTAAGTGAAAACGAGTGGAAATGATTTTAGGGGATAAACATCTTCCTTGCAGTGAAGTCTTTAACAATTCGAATTAATGTAGTTTTTTCTATTACAAGACATTGTTCTCTCACAGTCACCATTCAGCAATAGTTTTATCTTTCTAATACAGTTTTTAGTGAGACAGCTCAGAGAAGGAACATCAGCTAAATAAAAAAACCCAACTTTTTGTTGACACCAATGAAGTAAGATTCTCGTGAAGAAATAGTCTCAGTTCTTTGCATATTTATTTTTATTTAGATTTTAATAAGAAATTTTGAAGTTATAATATTCATTTTTACTTGCCTGAAAAAGTCATTCTTATTTAAGTGGCAGACATCTTTTTAACCAGTACTAACAGTCTTGTATTGTCCTAGTCCATTACTTTATGGCACTTTTTTCTCTCAGTGACATCTGTAGATGACATCTGAAGTAACACAAGCTAAGGTATGTCTGCAAATTATTCTTTTTACAACTTTGTATAATGACAAATAAAAAAGCAAAACTGACAGATTCCTCTAAATCTTCATTGCTATTTTTATGCTTATTCTGTGTATAGAGAAATACTGAGATGTGGATCTGTGTAGTGCCTTACAAAACTGAGACTTCATCTTAAAACTGTTTATCAGTGAGATAGGCCAGTCTGTCACTGTACTTGAATTATTATATTTTATAAAATAAGAAAATATACAATTGAAGGCAGGTAAGATAATGATATAAGTGGTTAGGTATATTCTGTGGAAAGATGCTACATTTTGCAGTTTTTCTCTTATCTAAATGCTTTAACTACAAATCCAGGCCATAAATCTCTCTAGCACAGTTCATAGTCAGACATTTGTACACTTTATCATTTTCTGAATCTCTCCATTTTCTCACTGTAAGTCTAAATTAAATATTAAAATAACTTAAATTAAGATCAGGCCTCAAAAGAAAACTGATCCCTTCTTATTTTTGCAAGTTGAGCAAAAGGTTCATATCTACTTTTGATGTCAAGTGCAAGTGCATAGAACGAGTTGCCTCAGTAATTTGGATATATTAGTTTGTCAGTTAAAGTAAATAAAGACTCACTGTCTTGAACTGACATACTTCTCTATGAATGATGTGTACCTTTCTCATCTTAGGACATAGGATTTTTATTTTTTTTTTCTTATTTGCATAATGGACTTGAAGTGGACCATGGCCTGTCTTGTACTGCAGTGTTTTCCATCCCATTAATATCATTCATGTGATTGGAAACTATCCAGCCCTTATATTTGGAATCAGTGCTTGGAAAGGCACAGAGGAAGAAGCACTGATTACTGCAATCAAGGCTTTGGTTCAGTGAACTAGTACAGCTATCATGTACGTCTAGGAATAACTGGGTTAAAATATTGCAATGGAAGTCCAAAAGAGGAATAAAAAAATACACAAATGATGTAGAAAGTTCAGGCTTCAGTTCTAACACGTTCCTTATTTAGTCTCACAGTCAGAGATTTCAGATTGAAAAATCATTTTAAGGCCAAATGCCTACTGAATAAACCTAAAAACATAACTTGACAGAACCTGGCTCAGTGCCCAATTTGCAGCAGCAAACGTTTGTACAGAAGCATGTGCTGTTTATATTTGTCTACAAAATCTGTTAATGTGTTCCTGTCTGTTTCATATTTGAGTCATGTTGTCGACTCAGCACTCTGACAAACTGAACTTCAGACTAATAAATGTGAATGAGATAGGACATTACCTTTATGAATGACCTCATGGAGAAGAGGTTGGCTAACATTGTTGAAAGGCCTGGTGCCAGGCAGCTCTGGGCTATGAAACCCAACTTGAGCTCAGCGAGACAGATTGCATCATCCCCTTCTTTCCAGTTCCAGCTTGGGATATTTAGCAGATGGGCCTGGAAAACAAATAAACAATAAAAAATACCCCATAGGTGAAGAACCAGAGATACTTTCTCAAATACAGTACAATATTGAAGGAGATACCAGTGAATTACTTTCTTTGTTACTGGTTTGACTTTTTCTGAGTAAGCGTAAGCACTCAAATATTTAATTCACTCCTAAGAAGTTCCAATCTTACCTGCTATAGACAAAGTCTTTTCAAGACATTCTGTCTGTTACACTCTGCCAGGTCCATCCTCAGACCTGAGCAAACTACAAAGTGCTGTGAAGTTTTCCTTATGTTCTGTGTATTCCATTTTCAGCACTTGAGCTACTTTCTGACTTGATAAGGCATGTAAATAATATACAGGAATCTACTGTAACTTAGATTACAAATTGTGTGAAGCTGCAAGCTTTATAGCACATTGTCATTTAATAAAATATGAAGCATCTTCAGTCTTAATAACTGTATTGATTCTTCCATCTACCTTGTACATTTGCATAGACATAACAGAGGCCTTCAGGCCTGTTTCCCTTTATAAGTTAATATCACAATTCAGCACTTTGGTAACAGCTGTTCTTGAAGGTATTAGTTGGAAATACAAAGTTAAAACACGGAAATTAAAAGATCTTCCCCTCTGAATTTGTTTAGAGCAAAGAAACACCTTGTTTATCTCCTACAAAAAGTCAAACTCCTTCCATTCATGTACACAAAAAGGACAGCAGAAGCAACAGTAATTACTCTCGTTCTGGACAAAGTTTACAAATCAAAGGAGCTGTTATCAGTCAGACCTTCTAGGTACCAGGATTATTGCATATTTCATTGAATGAAGGTCTACCCAGCCAAGCTTCTTCACCAACACTGGGCAGTGGCTGATGCTTTTAGAAATAACAAAAGAAGCAGATCACATATGAGTGGTCTGTCCACTGATAGATCCTCCTTAGCCCTGTTAATCAGCAAGTTATGGATTTCCTCATCTCAGGGCTGAATAACGTGACTTGTGCTTAAAGGCCACAGATTTACCAGAAAAAATTTACCACATGCCATTCTAAAGTTTATTTATAATTTTGATCTCCAGTGCATTTTTAGCCACAAATTCAACAACTGAATTATGTTTTATATGCAAAACAAATTTGATTCTATTTACTTTGTACCTGCTACTTGTCCACTTCAGATCTACACTGTCATGCAAGAAGCAAATATCACAATAAATCTCCAGCAAGGCAATATTTCTATGTTTGTAATATTAAGTATCCATGAGGAATTGACTTCAGGTGACTTGCCTAGAGGCCACCCATTCATCATGGGTAACTCTAGTGCCATTTGCTGAGCAAAACTTACAGAAGCTGAGTGGTTAAAAAGCTCATCTGGAATCAATAGCAGCTATGGACACTGAAGCTTTGAGAATTAGAACCTAGGCAATTAATAAAAGTCAGGATTTTATAAGGTTCATTGCATATATAAACATAACAATTATCTTGTAACTGGATTAAATGACAAAGCTTATTGGGAAGTTTTTGTTTGTAAAGAAAAATGTTTACTATTAGTGGAACTAGAAAAATTGTGTATGAGTGAATGTAGCATAGCAAAAAAAACCTACAAAGAGACACTGTTGGACATCATGTTACCTTATTGTGATACTGCAACATCTGAGTGATAATTCTTATCTTCGGATGATAATTCTTTATTGAAATAACTCTGAAGAAGGAAAGAAGAGAATTAAAATAACTTTTAGCTGGTCGGATATTTAGATAATCTATTGTTAAGCAAGTAAGAGACTTGAAATTATTATGTTATCTTCAGTGATTACCTTCATGTCTTTAAATTAATATAATTTGTCAAGTTTTCCAGTGATGTCTGAAAAGAACCCCTTTATTTCTACCCCTTAACCTGTAGTTGCTAGACATTCTTAATTATTAAATACCTTAAAAAAAAATGTTTTTGTTTCATTCATATCCATGCAAATTAATCAGAAATGATATGGATTATTCCAAAGATCAATATTGAAACTGCTATCTGGACAGTGAATGTATAAAATATAGGACTATTTCCATAATCTGTTGCTTGCCTGCACTTTGAATTATTTAACGAATTTAAGATAAAATCAACAGGTCAAAAGTGACTGAAAAGGAAAATGTTTGATAAATAAGTGGATTTATGAGGTATTATGGAGAGAGGAATATACAGTTTAAGAAGTAAAAAAGCACTGAGCACAATTAAAGACAGAAAGGGGTCCAAAAAATCCATTCTGTATATGCAAGCTAAAGGTAAAGAAGGTAAAATAATGAAAACAAAAAATAATCTGAATTATTATGGAATCATTAGTCTCAGAAGACTGTGAATGCTATACTGTTTATATTGGCATTTTGTAGGAAGTATCTTGCAAATTGCTGGTCTGACTTGCACTTTGAAGCACAGCAAAACAAGAGCATGAAACAGATAAAAGAAGCTGTATGTATGATTTTAATTTATATTATCTTTTGGAAGGAGAAAACAAGCCTTCTTCCTAATTTTCCATTTCTTGATGAATTATTTAATTAAACATTCAATTTTGTTGGATTAAATGAAATTCATTTAAGTTTTGGAAAACACAAGAGGATTCCAATCTCAAAATAACATTTTGGCATTTTATTACACTAAATGTATACATCTATTTAGAATGTACTAATCCACTATTGGAATATTTTTCTTGTATTTATACAATTACTGTAAAAATAAAGTTTCTTGCATTGCAACATAAAAGCATGTTTCAAGATTGAAATCAGGCATATTTAAGACCTGCACCTTCCACAGATAGTCAGATCTCTTGCACACAGTGAATTTTATCCAAACGAGCAATTTTATTCTATATTTTTTTCCCTCCAATTCCTTCCATTCATAGAATGCAAACATCCGACAGGCCAGTAAAATTTGCTTATAACACTGGACAATTCTGTGTCAGATTTTATTTTATATTTTACT